>ML095639.1:0-42335 GCA_003697995.1 Taxidea taxus jeffersonii
CGCATCTTATTCGTTTAAGAGCATCTCAGCCAGAATTTGACCAAAAGTGATGCAAAAGCTTTTTATCTTGATGAAGTCTTGAAAGTCCATTTTCACTTCTGTTTCCCTTGCCTTTAAAGATGTGTCTTGAAAAAGTTACTGTGGCCAGTGTTGAAGAGACCACATACCTATGTGGCCTCTAGGATTTTCCTATGTTTTCCTCTAGGATTCTGATGGATTCCTGTCTCCCATTGAGGTCTTTTATCCTTTAGAGTTTATCTTTGTACATGGTGTAAAAGAATGGTCTAGTTTTACTCTTCTGAGTATAGTTGTCTAAGTTTCCCAGTACTACTTATTGAAGAGACTGTCTTTTGTCCATTGGATATTTTTCCTGCTTTGTCGAAGACTAATTTAGTATAGAACTTAAGGTCCATATTTTATAGTTTTCTAGGGCCCCTAGGGTTGCTCTTGTTCCTCCAGCCTGTCTTCTGGGGGGAGGGGCCTGCCATGCTGTTTCTCAAGCAACCCTCCTTGGGTGGAGTTGCCCTGTCCCTGTGATGGGGGGATGGCCATGGGGGCGGCTGATGGTCTCAGTGGAAACTGGTCTTTTGAGCTTTTGTTCTCTGGCAGCTTTAGGCCCCTCTTCTGAGGGTCAGAGCAAAAATGGACACACCCAAACCTCCTTCCTAGAGCAGAAAAATTGCAGTGCACTCTCTTCACTAAACTCTGCAGGACACACAGTCTCTCTGTATGTGGCACTGAAAACTGCATTCTCCCAAAGTGCGCACCCCCTGTGACTCCCTCAGAGGTCATCCTAGTGGCCTGGGCATTTCTCTGCCCTTTGTGCTTCTAAAACTGCAAGTGGCCTTGGGCTCCTGCAGGCAGGCATCAGCATCTCCTGGTTCCTGTCTAGGTGCTGCTCTTGGCTCAAGACTTGCAAGTTTTACTATTATATGCCAGAGCTCTTTTACCATGGCTACCTCTCTGTAAGTCTGTGCCCAATACAGGCCCAGGACACTTTTTTGCTCTGGTTTTATATCACTTTCCAGAAGTCATTTTATGGCAGTTCTCTCCCTTTTCTGTTTATCTTCCATTACCTGCCAGCAGAATCATCACTCTGCCCTTCTGCCTTGTGACAGGCAGCACTTTTCTGCTGGTAGAGATCCAGATATACATTCTTACATCTCAGGCTGATTTCCTGGGTGTTCAGAATGGATTGTAGATAGATACCCAGCTGAGGTCAGAGGATCAGTTGAAATGGGTTCCCCTACTCCTCTGCCATCTTGCCTATTTTTTTTAAGAGTTTTATTTATTTATTCAACAGAGAGCAAAAGAGAGGGCAGAAGTCAGCGGTGGGGAGAGGCAGAGGAAGAAGCTGACTCCCTGCTGAGCAGAGAGTCTGTTGTGAGGCTTCACCTAAAGACTCTCAGACTATGATTTGAGCCAAAGACTTAACAAACTGAGCCACCCAGGTGCCCTGACTTATATTTTTATTATGTATTTTTTGATTTGTTGTATTGCCTTTGTGGCTATTATGCAGCATATTAACTTTCCCTCAAGAGAGATTTTTTAATTCTTCATGGTTAAATCCACTTATTTCCATGTCTTTAGGTTGCTTACAAACATTTGTTATGATTTTCTGGTTTGTCATGGATATTAATGGCTTATGTTCCACAAAGATTTGCATTGTTTTATTTCTACTGGAAATAGTCACTTCTTTGACTCTTACTAACTGCATTCAGTAGAGAGATGAGTCATGCTAGGATTTCTGAGGTCTCGTTAGGCCTTGTGTGGATACATTTCTCCATACTTCTTGCTCTCTCTGTTAGTATTTTTTTTTAAGATTTTATTTATTTATTTATTTGACAGAGAGAGAGATCACAAGTAGGCAGAGAGGCAGATGGCGGGGGGAGGGGAGCAGGCTCCCTGCCGAGTGGAGATCCTGATGTGGGGCTCAATCCCAGAACCCTGAGATCACTACCGGAGCCAAAGGCAGAGGCTTAACCCACTGAGCCACCCAGGCACAGCAGTATATTTTTTTAATGTCCAATTAGCAAACATATAGTGCATCCTTTGTTTTTGATGTATTGTTCAATGATTCATTAATTGTCCATAACACCCAGTGCTCATCATGACACATGCCCTACTTAGTCCCCATCCCCCGGCTACCCCATCCTTTGACCCCTTCCCTTCAGTTTGTTCCCAGGCATCAAGAGTCTCTCATGGTTTGTCTCCTTCTCTGTACTCTTCTGATTCAGTTTCCCCTTCCCTTCCCCTATGGTCCTCTGTGCTATTCCTTATGTTCCATATATGAGTGAAACCATATGATAATTATCTTTCTCTGCTTGGCTTCTTTCACTAAGCATTATCACCTCTACTTCCATCCATGGTATTGCAAATGGTGGGCCTTCATCCTTTCTGATGGCTGAGTAGTATTCTGCTATATATATAAACCATATTTTTATCCATTCATCTGTTGAAAGACTTTTATGGCTCCTTCCATAGTTTGAATATTGTGGACATTGCTGCTATGAACACTGGGGTGCATGTGCCCCTTCTTTTTACTACCTTTGTATCTTTGGGGTAAATACCCAGTAGTGCAATTTCTCAGATGTAGGGTGGCTCTGTTTTTAACGTCTTGAGGAACCTCTAAACTGTGTTGCAACATGGCTATACCAATTTGCATTCCCACCAACAGTGTAGGAGGGTTCCAATTTCTCCACATCTTCTCCAACACTTGATGTTTCCTGCCTTGTTAATTTTTGCCATTCTAACTGGTTGTAAGGTGGTTTCTCATTTTGGTTTTGGTTTGAATTTCCCTGGTGGCTAGTGATGTGGAACATTTTTTCATGTGTCTGTTAGCCATTTGTATCTTCTTTGGAGAAATGCCTGTTCATGTCTTCTGTCCAATTTTTGACTGGATTATTTGTTTTTTTGGATGTTGAGTTGGAGAAGTTCTTCATAGATCTTGGCTACTAGCCCTTTATTTGCAATGTCATTTGCAAATATCTCCTCCCATTCTGTGGGCTACTTCTTAGTTCTGTTGACTGTTTTCTTTGCTGTGCAGAAACCTTTAATCTTGATGAAGTCCCAAAAGTTCATTTTTGCTTTTGTTTCCCTTGCCTTTTGATATGTTTCTGAAAGAAGTTGCTGTGGCTAATGTTGAAGAGGACACATGCCTATGTTCTCCTCTACAATTTTGATGTATTCCTGTCTCACATTGAGGATTTCTACTCCCTTTGAGTTTATCTTTGTGTGTGGTGTAAGAGAATGGTTGATTCTTCTGAGTGTAGCTGTCCAATTTTCCCAATACCACTTACTGAAGAGACTGACTTTTTTTCCATTGGCTATTCTCTCCAGATTTGTCAAAGATCAATTGACCATAGAGTTGAGAGTTCATTTCTGGAGCCTCTTTTCTGTTCCATTGATCTATGTGCCTGTTTTTGTGCCAATACTATGATGTCTTGATGATCAGAGCATTGTAATATAGCCTGAAGTCAGGCATCATGATGCACCCAGCTTTAGTTTTCTTTTTCAAATATCCCTTGATGATTTGTGTCTTTTCTGGTTCCATACAAAATTTTAGGACTGTTTGACCCAGCTCTGTGAAAAATGACAATGACATTTTAATAGGGATTACTCTGAATGGGTAGATTGCTCTGGACAACATAGATATTTTTGCAGTGCTTGTTCTTCTAATCTATGAGCATGGAAATTTTTCCCCATCTTCTTGTGTCTTCCTCAATTTCTTTCATAAGTGTTCTGTAGTTTCTAGAGTATAGATCCTCTACCTCTTTGCTTAGGTTTATTCCTAGGTATCCTATGAGTTTTGGTGCTGTTGTAAAAGGAATTGATGCCTTAATTTCTTTTTATTTGGTTACATTGTTAGTGTGTAGAAAAGCAGCCGATTTCTGTGTATTCATTTTGTGTGTTGCCATGTTGCTGTATGAGTTCTAGTAATTTGGGGGTGGAGTCTTTTGGGTTTTCCACATAAGGTATCATGCCATCTGCAATGAGACAGTTTGTCTTCTTCTTTGCCAATTTGGATACCTTTTATTTTTTTGTTGTTTGGCTGCTGAGGCTAGGACTTCTAGTGCTATGTTGAAAAATAATGGTGAGAATGGACACCCCTCTCCTGTTGTTCTTCCTCTTAAGGGAAAAGCTTTCAGGTTTCCCCCGTTTAGCCCAATGATATTCTCTGTGGGTTTTTCATAGATGGCATTTATCATATTGAGGTATGTTCCCTCTATCCCTAAAATCTGAAGAGTTTTAATCAGGAAAGGATGCTGAAATGGTCAAATGCATTCTGTACATCAATTGAGAGGATCATACAGTTCTTTTCTTTTATTATTGTGACTCATCACATTGGTAGTTCACAAATGTTGAACTACCCTTGCATCCCAGGAATAAATCTTGCCTTGTTCTGATGGATAATCATTCTTCTTCTCCTCCTCCTCCTCCGCCTCCTCCACCTTCTTCTTCTTTTTTTTTTTAATTTAACTTAATTTTTTCAGTGTTCCAAGATTCATTGTTTATGTGCCATACCCAGTGCTCCATGCAATATGTGCCCTCCTTAATACCCACCACCAGGCTCACCAAACTGCCCACCTCTCTCCCCTCCAAATTGCTCAATTTGTTTCTCAGAGTCCACAGTCTCTCACAGTTCATCTCCTTCTCTGATTTCCCCCAACACCCTTGTCCTCTCCTTCACCCAATGCCCTCTGTGTTATTCCTTATGCTCCACAAGTAAGTGAGACCATATGATAATTGACTCTTTCCGCTTGACTTATTTCACTCAGCATAATCTCCTCCAGTCCCATCCATGTTGATATAAAAGTTGGGTATTCATCCTCTCTAATGGAGGCATAATACTCCATTGTATATACGGACCATATTTTCTTTATCCATTTGTCCATTGAAGGGCATCTTGGCTCTTCCCACAGTTTGGCAACTATGGCCATTACTGCTATGAACATTGGGGTACAGATGGCCTTTCTGTTCACTATGTCTGTATCTTTGGGGTAAATACCCAGCAGTGCAATTGCAAGTCATAGGGAAGCTCTATTTTTAATTTCTTAAGGAATCCCCACACTGTTTTCCAATGTGGTTGCACCAACTTGCATTCCCACCAACAGTGTAAGAGGGTTCCCTTTTCTCCACATTGATGAATAATCCTTCTTAAGTACTTTGGATCCTAATGGCTAGGATCTTGTTGAACATTTTGGCATCCATGTTCATCAGGGATATTAATCTGTAATTGTCCTTTGATGGAGTGAAATTGATGGACTCTTTGTCTGGTTTTGGGATTGGGGTAATGCTGGCCTCATAGAATAGCTCCGGAAGTTTTCCTTCTGTCTCTGTTTTTTGAAACAGCTTCAGTAGAATAGGTTATGACTTCTTCTTTAGTTGTTTGGTAGAATTGCCCTTGAACGCTTTCTGACCCTGGACTCTTGTATTTTGGGAGGTTTTTGATTACTGCTTCAATTTCCTTGCTGGTTATTCATATCTTCAGCTGGTCAATTTCTTCCTTCTTCAGTCTTGGTAGTTTGTAAGTTTCCAGGAATGCATCCATTTCCTCCAGATTGAGGAGTGTTTTGGCATATAGCTGCTGGTAGAAAATTCTAATAATTTTCTTTTTCCTTGGATTTAGTCATGATTTCTCCCCTTTCATTCATGATTTTATGAATTTGGATCCTTTCTGTTTTTTGTGTTTTTTTTTTTTTCCTGGTAAGTCTGGCCAGAGGTTTATCAAGCTTATTAATTCTTAAAACAACAACAACAACAACAACAAAAACACCTTCTAATTTTGTTCATCTGTACTACTGTTTCTCTGGTTTCTGTTTCACTGATCTCTGCTCTAATCTTTATTATTTCCCTTCTCTTGCTTGGCTTAATTTTCTACTCTTTCTCCATTTCCTTTGGGTGAAACGTTAGCTTGTGCATTTGCAATTTTCCTAGTTTTTTGAGAGGGGCTTGGATGGCTATGTATTTCCCCTTTAGTACTGTCTTGGCAGTATCTCATAGGTTTTGGACCAGTGTGTTTTCATTTTCATTGGTTTCCCTGAATGGCTTAAGCTCTTTTTAAATTTCCTGGTTGACCCAATCACTCTGTAGCAGGATGCTCTTTAACCTCCAATTGTTTGAGTTTCTTCCAAAATTTTTCTTGTGGTTGATTTCTAGTTTCAACACATTGTGATCTGAAAACATGCAGGGGAAAATCTCAGTCTTTTGGTATTGGTTGAGACCTAATTTCTGACCCACTATGTTATCTGCTCTGGAGAATGTTCCATGGGCACTCGGGGAGAAGGAGTATTCTGTTATTTTAGGATGGATAGTTCTGTATCTACCTTTGAGGACCATCTGGTCCAGTGTGTCATTCAAAGCTCTTGTTTCTTTGTTGATATTTTGCTTAGGTGATCTGTCCATTGCTGTGAGGAATGTTGGAGGCTCCTACTATTAACGCATTATTATCAATATGTTTCTTTATTTTGGTTTATGTAATTGGCTGCCCCCATGTTGGGGCATAGATATTTGCAATTGTTAGATCTTCTTGTTGGATAGACACTTTAAATAAAATATAGTGCCCTCTACATCTCTTACTACAGACTTTGGATTAAAATCTAATTTTTCTGATTTGAGAATTGCTACCCGAGCTTTCTTTTGAGGTCCATTAGCATTGTAAATTATTCTCCATCCCCTCACTTTCAGGCTAGAGATGTCTTTAGGTTCAAAATGAGTCTTATGTAGACAGCATATGGGTGTGTCCTGCTTTTTTATCCAATGTATAACCCTCTTTCTCTTGATGGCAGCATTTAGCCCAATAGTCACATTTAGAGTGACTATTGAAAAATATGAATTTAATGCCACTTTATTGCCTGTGAAGTCCCTGTTTCTATAGATTATCTGCTTCTTTCTGGTCTATATGACTCTCAGGGTCTTTCTTTGGCTAAGTAACCCCCTTAACATTTCTTGTTGGGCTGGCTTGGTGATCACATATTATTTCATTTGTCTGTCTTTCCTGGAAGCTCTTTACCTCTCCATCCATTCGTTATGACAGCCTTGCTGGATTAAATATCTTGGTTGCATGTTCTTTTCACTAATACACTGAAACCTGTCTTATGAGACCTTCCTGGCTTGCCATGTCTCTTTAGATAAGTCTGATATTATTTTGATGTTCCTGCCTCCTTATGTAAGAAGATGCTCTTTCTAGGTATTCTCAGGATAGAGTCTTTGGCTGTACGATTTGCAAGCTTCAGTATTATATGTCGGGGTGTTGGTCTATTTTCATTGATTTTCGGAGGGGTCCTCTCTGCCTCTTGGACATGGATACTTGTTTCCTTCCCCAGATTAGGGAAGTTCAGCTATGATTTGCTCAAATACACTTTCTAGCCCTCTCTTTCCACCCCATTAGAGATCCCAATAATTCTGACATTGGAACATTTCATGGTATCATTAATCTACTTTCACTGGGTAGTAAGTACTTACCTCTCTTTTCTTGACCTTTCTTCCTTTCCATCAGCATATCTTCTAGATCACTAATTCTGTCTTCTTCTTTATTTACCATAGTGCTAGAGTATCAACTTTAGATTTTAGATTCATAGTCTTTTTTTAATTTCAGCCTGATTAGATCCCATTTCAGCCGTTAGAAATTCTATACTTCACTATTGCTCTTTTCAGTCCTCACTGTTGACTTTATGATTATGATTTATGACTTTACAACAATTTTTTTAAAAATGTGGGTGGGGGAGAGTGGGCAGAGAGAGATTATCCTCTCTCAGGGTGGACAAAGCAGGGTAACCTGCCTGTTCCTGACTGATTTTTGGTCTGTGTTTTAGAAGACATTACTTCCCCAAATTGCAAAGTAATCAGAATTTATATATAATTGAATAAAATAAAAAATGGGCTAGTATGGGGCATAAATATACACAATGTAGTGTGAAAAATTATTAGTTGAAAAGCAACTTAAACACATAAGCTGGGGAGTGTCTGGGTGGCTGAGTCGGTTAAGTGGCTGCCTTTGCCCGGATCATGATCCCACATCCTGCAATCAAGCTCCACATCAGGCTCCTTGCTCAAGGGAAAGACTGATTCTCCCTCTCCCTCTGCCTGCTGCTCTGCCTGGTTGTGCTCTCTCTCTCTCTATCTCTCTGCCAAATAAAAATAAAATAAAATCTTTTAAAACACACACACACACACAAGTTGGGAAATAAGAATCTATTTGATATAGGAGCAGGGTTAAAAAAAGAATAAGAAAGTAAAAGAGAAATATAAAATTTTAGACTGAAATAAAAGTGAATAAGGGAAACATAAGGGAATAGCTGGAGCTCCCTATATTATTTTCACTTGGCGCTGGAGTTTTACAGTCCTGTAGGAAAGAAGCTTTTTCACTCACCTCTTTTTCCAGTCTGTCTTCTGGGGGAAGGGCCTGCTGTGATGGTTTTCAGGCATCTTTGCCTGGCTGGAATTGTCCCACCCCTTGTCAAGGAGATGGGCTTAATGTGAGCTGATCGTCTATGTGGCTTGTGTTCTGTGGGATCTTTCCACTTCTCTTTAGAGTCAGAGCAAATATGGCAGTGCCAGAATCCCTGGTCCTAAGCCACATGGTCAAGGTCCCTTTCTTCAATAAACCCTCTAGGTCAAACTATCTCCATTTCTGTGTGTACCAAACTCCACAGACTTGTACTATTTCTGCATTCTGTGGCTCTTCCAGGAGTCTTCGTGGGACCACAAGCAATTTTAACTTGTGCAATTGGTAGTAGCTGTGGGCTTGTGAGTGCACCCTCTTCTGTAGCTCTCAGGTCACACTTGGTCCACCCCAGTGTTCTTTTGAGGGTTATATGTTGCCCTGTAATGGGCACAGCCTCTTTGTGTGCCAGACTGCTGAATCCCATGGTTTCTGGCCACTGTACCTCTGGGGGGTAGGAGGGTAGTTATGGGGACCGACGAGCATCTCTGTACTTTGTGACTTTGCAATTGCTAGTGGCTGTGGGCTCACACATGCCTCATCTTCCTCTGCTTCCAGTGCACAGACACCCCAGTGTCATGGGCCACAACACTCTGAGAGCTATTATCCTGTCATGGGCAGAAGCCATTTTATAGCTCCCCAGGAATGTTTAACCTTCTGCATCTTCTAGTGTGCTTCTAGGGTAGTCAGGCAGAGGATGCTCTCCCTACCAAGCCAGCTCATCATGGTTTATGGTGACCGAAGCCAAGAGTTCCTTCTGGGCTTGCTTACCATAAGCAGTCTCCTGCTCAATTGGTTAGGTACTCCATTGGTTCAGGCTCCCCCATTCTTTCTATGTCTTCTGTGATCCTGAGACCATGAAGAATTGTGGACCTAGAATTCTGCCCTATTCACACCTGTACCCTTTTTAGAAAAGGGTGTCTCACTAGAGCAGATTTCCAAGGGTCCTGATTTTTTGCTCTGGTGTTATATCACTTTCTGGGGGCCATATTATGGAGGACCCCCCCATCTATCTTCTAGTAATTTCCCCCTTGAAATTACTTTGCAAAAGATAGTCATTTTTCTGCTTGTGGAGATCCAGATAAATCTTCTTATATTTCAAGTTGAATTCATGGGTGTTTGGAATGGTTTGATAGGTATCCAGCTAAATTTGAAGGACCCAGTGAAATGAGGTCCCCTGCTCTGCTGCCACCTTGCCACCGCCAATATCCTGTTAGAATTCTTAATCTTATATGCCTTTTCATGATCCTTCCTGTCATCAGGCCTTAGGCTGACAAACTTCCTTTTGCTTTCCCAAAAGTATTATGCTAAATTCATCTTAGTGGTCTCTCTGAGGTCTGTAGAATCAGGCCAGCTTTCTGCATGTACGCACTCGGTGTCTGAAAATTGTTACTTTTGTCAGGAGCACACAAAAGAAGTTGTCACCTAGTGGTGTGTGTGTGTGTGTGTGTGTGTGTGTGTGTGTATAGGGGAGAGAGGTGAGGCATGTATAGCCTTGGTGGTTTCCATGGACCAGTCCCATTGAGGAATTTGAAACTGAGTCATCACCCATGAATATGTCTTCTTGATGGAGTCTATGATGTAGTTAATAGAATCTTCATCTTTTCAATGTCTTCAGAGTTATGTTACTCTACCAATCCTTTTCCACTCTCATTATGCAGCTAATGAATCAATACTCTTGACTGGATGAGGGAGAACTGAGCCTCTTTGGCAACATCCCATATAGTTGGGGAAGTTGACGTTCATTCATATGGTCTCATTTTTCTGTGGGGGAAATCATGGGGTAGTAAGATATTTCTTGTCCCTAAGCTGAGCAGTCTTGGTGAAGAAGGGATATGAGTAGTGAACCTGTTCCCTTCACTCTCTCCAATGCACCCAAACTTGGTTTTGTCTTGTTGTTGTTGTTTTTTGTTTGTTTTGTTTTGTTTTTATTATGTGGTGAAGCTTCTTTTCTGGACTTTTGCAAGTGTTCTCTTGTCTGTGGTTGATGGCCTAAGACAGTGTTTTGACCTGAAATGTAGCTGAAGCAGTTCACAGGGCAGGGCCTATTGGCAGATCTGAGACAAAGTATGGATTACCTGAAACTGAGGTGTGTAAAATTCCTTTTGGGTCTCTTGGAATTTGCTGCTGGATTCACTATCTCCTACAGAAGCACTTGTGTGCATGATTCTTGATATGTAGGACACAAAACAGGGATATTGATGTCACCATTTTTAAATGTAAAATTCCATAGCAATAAGTGCATCCACAATATTTTACAATAGTTACCACTGTGTATTTCCAGAGTTACTTCACCATCCCAAACAAAACCTCCATACCTAATTAAAAGTAATTCTTCAATTTAAAGTGGAACTACTCTATGACCCCGCAGTTGTACTACTGGGTATTCATTACCAAGATACAGATGTAGTGAAAGAAGGGCCATCTGTACTCCAATGGTCATAGCAGCAACAGCCACAGTCACCAAACTGGAAAGAGCCAAGATACCCTTCCATGGACAAATGGATAAAGAACATCAAAAGCTTCTGTACAGCAAAGGAAACAGTCAACAAAACAAAGAGGCAACTTATGGAATGGGAGAAGATATTTGCAAAGGACAGTACAGACAAAAGGCTTATATCCAGAATCTATAAAGAACTTCTCAAACTCAACACACATAAAACAGAGAATCATGTCAAAAAATGGGCAGAAGACATGAACAGACACTTCTCCAATGAAGACATGCAAATGGCTATCAGACACATGAAAAAGTGTTCATCATCACTGGCCATCAGGGAGATTCAAATCAAAACCACATTGAGATATCACCTTACACCAGTTAGAATGGCCAAAATTAGCAAGACAGGAAACAACGCGTGTTGGAGATGATGTGGAGAAAGGAGAATCCTCTTACACTGTTGGTGGGAATGCAAGTTGGTGCAACCACTTTGGAAAATAGTGTGGAGATTCCTTAAGAAATTAAAAATAGAACTTCCTTATGACCCTGCAATAGCACTACTGGGTATTTGCCCCAAAGATACAGAATACAGATGTAGTGAAAAGAAGGGCCATCTGTACCCCAATGTTCATAGCAGCAATGACCATGGTCGCCAAACTGTGGAAAGAACCAAGATGCCCTTCAGCGGAGGAAGGGATACGGAAGATGTGGTCCATATATACAATGGAGTATTATGCCTCCATCAGAAAGGATGAATACCCAACTTTTGTATCAACAAGGATGGGACTGGAAGAGATTATGCTGAGTGAAATAAGTCAAGCAGAGAGAGTCAATTATCATATGGTCTCACTTGTGGAGCATAAGGAATAACACAGAGGGCATTGGGTGAAGGAGAGGACAAGGGACTTGGGGGAAATCAGAGGGGGAGATGAACTGTGAGAGACTGTGGACTTTGAGAAACAATCTGGGGGTTTGGGGGGGGGGGGGGGAGTGGGGTTGGGAGAGCCTGGTGGTGGGTACTATGGAGGGTATGTAGTGCATGGAGCACTGGGTGTGGTGCATAAACAATGAATCTTGGAACACTGAAAAAATAAAGTTTAAATTTAAAAAAAGAATAATTCTTCAAATTAGATAAAAATTAAAATTATTTTGAAGGTACCCTTGATAGTGATACCCAATGACCATTTACAAGGCAACATTTATAAAGACTATGACGACAGCCTACTCTGGATTCTTGAACAACTTGTAAGTAGCTGACAGTCCAATTAAGGTCTTCTCCCACCTTAGCTAAGAAAAAATGAGAACGTGTTTTAGTATTGTTAAATAAGTTTCTTTTGTGGTCCAACACTAGAGAATGGAGAAAGATTAATGATTGTCTGTTTGCAAGTGACTTTCAGAAAAGTTTGTATCAAAATATCTTTTTTCTAGATTGGCAAATAATTCCATTTCAGTTTTCTGACAGAGCAGAGAGGATAGATATTTTCATAATGTCAGCAAATCAAAGTCAGCAGTATATACCAGACATAAGAATTCTGGTAAGATTCTCAGAGGATTAAAAAAATCAAGTGCAAGGATTTTGGAGAGTGTTGGGTTATGTAGAAGGAAAAAAAAAATCAAGTTCCTACTTAACTTAGGTCATTAGGACAAGATACTCCAGTTGCATCATGTTCAAAATCATTTTGTATCTTACCAAGATCTGTTAAACTTAGAAGATGAAAAAAATACATATTTTGGATTTTCTTATAGTTTTTGTATTTGTTTTTACCTTTATTCCTGAATTTCTACCCCACCTGGGAAGAGAGAGTATTAACATTTATACAAATTAGTGAGTAAAGAAGAGGAAGGTGGTAGTGTCTTTCTTTTGTTTAGATTCCGAGGAAAGAGGGTTTAAGTTGTATTTACAGTGCTAAAATTTTAGTCACTCTTTGACCTGGATTTCAGAGGAGAAATGAAGTTCACTCATTAGAACAACATATTTTAAGAAAGATTGTTGAAAATAGACTTAATTGTCCAAGAATAGAAACATGTCTACCACTGGCCCCAGAATACTCTATTGATTCACTGTAATCTTTAACTGCTAAATTCTTCTTTCTGGAGAACACATCTCTGTTATCCAAGGCATAAAGAAGGCCGAAGTGTCCTTGTTAATTGGCATTAATATTCATGATTTATTTTTTTTTAAGATTTTATTTATTTATTTGACAGAGAGAGATCACAAGTAGGCAGAGAGGCAGGCAGAGAGAGAGGAAGGGAAGCAGGCTCTCCGTAGAGAGAGAGCCCGACGTGGGGCTCAATCCCAGGACCCTGAGATCACAACCCAAGCTGAAGGCAGAGGTTTTAACCCACTGAGCCACCCAGGTGCCCCAATATTCATGATTTAGAGATTCAATAGTCAGAGTTGAAGTAGACTCAGTGCAAAAGTCAGAAGTTTTTCAATCTGACCCTTGCTTACTATTTGTGAATCATGGCGATCAGTATTTCATTTCATCTTCCCCAAGGCTGAAAACACGATTCACTTCAGTTAGCAAATATTTATTGTGCTAAGTTAGATTCTAAGGGGTTTATAGATGGGAAAATGGAAGGGAATATAGATGGGAATAAAAGAGGCAAAAGTTCTGACTCTCATAAATATCATATTTTTGGTAATGCCTTTGGTGCCACAATTGCTCAGCACTATGGGTATAAATAAATAAATAAATAAATAAATAATAATAGTTCATGCAGTACTAAAAGAATAGTGAAATCTCTTCCCTTGGCTATAAACAAAAGTAACCTACTTAACTTTCTTGAACTTCTCTTTCCTATTGAAGGATTGGACTAAGTAGTTTTTTTTACATCTTCTAAAATTAATAAGAGAATTAAATGAAATTACTGTAATGAAGTACTTATATTGTACTTGGCACTCTGTTAATTATTAGTGCTTTTTTAAAAAATATACTGTTTCTTTCTGCAACTACAAAGGAGACCAGGTTGAAGGGATGCAAATAATCTTTAGAATTTTTAAGATTAGTAAAAAGGACAATGGGTATGTTTCATCTGTTATATGAAAATGAAGTAGCCGAACATTTCTAAGTTATTAGATTCCAGTTCATTAACATGACAGTGTACTATTAATTTCAGGTGTACAATATAGTGATTCAAATATTTTTTGCTAAATATGTCATAAGTGGACATGTACCTACATATGATTTGTTTATATTAATTTTCAGTGATTTAAAGGACCTAGCAACTCAAACTATATAAAATGGTGAGAGTAGCAGTTACTGGCAGGCACTAAAACATGCACATGGGGAGAAAGTAGCTCCAATTATTAACTGTGACTTGTAGCAAAATGAAATTAAAAGTAGAAATGAAATTTATTTTCATCTACACATCCACACGAAAATTTACAATGTTCAGTTTAACCATACTATTTATTGTGGTCTACGTAGAGGTTAATTTAACAAAATTACCAGGGCTTGCAGCACAAAGATAAAAGCTAACCAGAATAATTGTTCTTTTTGTAAAAGGATGAAGAACTTTATCTTTAATTAACCTGCTTGGTAATTTTTCCCTAGATCATCACTAATGACTTTTGGCAGGTTTTATATATTGGTTAAAAACATAGCGGATGAGAGGCTTAACTCCTCCTTCCCCGTGGAAAGGATTTGCAAAATTGATACATTAAAGTTCCACATTCAAGTCACTTAAATGCATACATTTATGGACTCAATGATCTGGCCCAATCTCTCTCCCTCCCTCCCTTTCCTCCTCCCTCCCTCCTTTATTTCTTTCTTTACTTATTTATTTATTCCCAAAGTGTTAACGATCTTGTAATTGTACGACAGATTTCCATAAACATGGTTCTAGCTCCTTCTCTCTTCCTCCTTGCTGACACACGGCATAATTTTGCTTGCCAACTCTCGGTCATAATGGGAATTTTGGATGCCGTCATTTCCGGTGGAGACAAGTTTAAGTCTCGCATCGCGAGATCGTGAGACCCTGGGGTAGTCAACGGTCGGTCTCTTCTGAGATACTTTTCCATCTTCCAGAGAGGCAAGTAACCAAAAACAAAAGAAAAAAATGTGTAAATTATTACTAGTTCCTCGCGCCTTAATCTTAAGAATAATGTGTTGCTATTTTAGCTCTCAGCGATTATCAGGCTTCTAAACAGGTTAATTTCGTTAATTTCACAAAACACCGATGGTGTGTGTGAACTTTTTCTCTATTGACCCTCCTTCAGTCTTCTTTTTACTTTTCCACTTAACATGCAATTTTTGTCAGGCTTTTACGTTTTTATATTTTTCTTTTATGTATTTGTTGATTTTTTTTTGTTTCTTTTTCATAACACCTATTTTGACTTTGAGTCTTAATGTTTGTCCGTCTATTCCATGGTTCAATGCTGTTTAACTTGGACGTTCTTAAGATATTTCTCTTAATATTTTTCTTCTTTTCCACCTTGTGATTTCTGTCATGTTTTTCATCTTATGTTACTTTTGAATTTTGTTTGTATGCTTTTTCTATTAATCTAATTTTGAATCTTTTTGTCTACCCATTTTTTATGTTCATCTGTTCCCATTTTTCTGTCTCCTGGTTTTGTTTGTTTGTTTGGTTGGTTTGTTTTTTAAATGGTTCTAAGTAATAGTATTGGTCTTTGTTTCTTTCTGTTAAAGTCATTAGTCTTTTCATAAATTTGTCCTCTCCAGTTCTTGAGGTTTTTTTCCTTTGTTTTCTTTTCATTCATTCTTTCCCTAGTTCTATCTTTAGGGAAAGAGTTCTTCACATATAGAAGTTTTGCCTTTTATCTCTGTATTGTTCAGACTGCATGTGCTGACTCTTTCATCTCTATTTCTTAGTCCCTAGGCAATGTAATCTTTTTATATTCTCTCACAGAAAAAGTCTTTGATTTTAAGCTTTCTTATGCTTCCTTCCTGCCCCTAATTTCCTCTTCTGCCTTCCTTTCCTTCCTTTTTCTGAGTCTTTTGTGTTGTCATTTTCTTTATGATGATGTCTTTGTTTCTTCATGGGTGCTTTTAAAAAATGTCTTGTTGGGTTTCTGTTGCCCTGTATATTTGTTTCTGTCTATATATTTGTTGCTACCCTTTCTTCCCCTAAATCTCTCTCATATTTATCCATATATTCATTTCTATCATTGTTTATTTATGCCTTGCTCATTATGTGAATAAATATTATTTGCCTTGCTCTTTCTTTTATTTTCTCTCTGGTTTTCCCCCTTCCTTTTCTTATACATCCTTTCTTATTGCCTCTACCCCCCCCCCCCCCCCCTCCCTTTTTTACCCTTCTTTTTTTTTTTCTTTCTCTCCCTGTTTCCCCTTTTTTTTTTTTTTTCATTCTTTTTTTTTTCCCCCCCCCCCCCCCCCCCTTAAATTCTTATTAAACTTACCTCTCTCTTCCCATGCATCAGCTTTTACTTATGTATTTTCTCAGTTCACATATTCAGTTTGAGACTTGCTAGATTTTCTGGACCTTTATAATGGACGTTTCATAAGAGTCCAGAGACTCTTGTTTACTGTTATGTTCCAAAATACAGTAACAAGTGCATTATGTTCTGCCTTTTCTAACTTTCAGTACTGCATTTCTTCATGTCTGATTGATATCTCTTTTAGCTATTTCTGTGGTTTGTGTTCGTCTTATTTTTCTCCTCTAGCTCTTTGTGGCAGCAGGTTGTGAAATGTACTGCTACTGGTGCTTGGCATATATTTTTTTTTCTTTCTTTCACTCTGTATTTCCCTTTTCTGTCCCTGAGTTTCTCTCTGTTTTTTTTTTTTCTTTTTTCCACCTCTCTGATTCCCACTTTCTCCTATTTTCTAATCTTTAGTGTTTCCTCCCCAAATTTGCCCTACTGTACAGAACTATTTCAGGATCATCTTCTCATTTGCTGCTATGTTGTCACTGAAACTCTTTTCTTGTTTCTGTTTTGTTTTCCTTTGCTCTTGGTTACTTTCCTTTTTTTGTTTTGATAGTTATTCATTTTTTCATTCTCTTTTTTTTCATGTTTTCAAAGTATTTCACCCTCCTGATCTGGCAGTTAGTGTTGTCCATTTCACTAGAGATTAGATATACTTGGTGATGGTCTATCTTCATCTGCTTCCATGTACTATTAAGGGAAAAAATATTAAAATATAGCAGCAAGGGTCAGGAGCACCTTAAATGCTTTTCTTGTTCCTCTCTCTTTTTCTTTTTAAAAGATTTCATTTATGCATGAGCAGTGGGTGGGTGCAGAGAGAGGGAGGCTGACTCCCTGCTGAGCAGGATCCTGGAATTGCCACCTGAGTCAAATGCAGATACTTAACAGAAGGAGCCATCCAGGAACCCCTTGTTTATCTGTTTCTGATCTTTATCATCCTCCTTTTATCCAGCTTCTTAAATCTTAGTAGACAATTATAAACTGGATTTATTTTATTATTATTATTTTTGTACTTTACAGGACTTAATGTGAAAATGGCTGAGGAAGACTCATCATCATCTTCATCTGCTTCTACCTCTCAGGAACAAGAACAACTTAAAAACAGAAACTTGGTAGTTTTCTCTGTGGCTGCAGACCATCACACAGATGACTTGACTGAAGCCCCCTCAACTCTGTCTAGTTTTGCCAGTATTAAGCTTGGCACTGGCTCTGTCAAGAAATTAGTAATCAAAAACTTTAAAGGTAACATAATGATCATTTGATAAAGATTTCAGTTTTAGCTCCTCATACCCTATTGCTGCTTTTATGTTTTAAATTCGGAGAGATAAAACAGTTGTATTTTCTGAGGCACAGTTAATTTTTACAAGATTTAAGAACATTGTTTTTGCATTCTGAAGCCCTGAGTCCCAGCCATGATATAACCACAGAGTAACATTTGCCCTTTCGAAGATCACTCCATGCTTCACTTCTTTGTTTCTCTCTAAAATACATTTTAAGTTTTCTGTTTGACTTTGAAATACCTTTCTCAACTGCGACAAATTTGTAGATTATATTGTCTCCTATCTTCTTAGTGGATCTTTCATATTACCGAAAAGTGGTCTCACATAGGTAGTAAAAAGGCAACAATTTAAATTTCTGATAAGTTATAGAATGTTGGTGAAAAAGTATACACTTGGATATAAGCAATGAAATCATAAGAAAATCCATTACTTAGAGTAGATGCACTTTAGCATTTAAAATGTCCCAAGGAAATACTAACAAAAAATTAGAAACTCAACAGAATTATTGAATCAATTCTTTTCAGGTCAAATTTGTAAAATGAAATCTGTACACGGGTATGTTTGAATTTTAAAAACCAATATTTTTGGTATCTGATAGCTCATTTTTAGCTTACACAGTTTAAAGGACATATGCCAATCTCATTGATATCTTTAATTGCTGGGAAACAATTTAACATTCTCTGTTTTAACTAATATTATTTAATAGCTCTTATATTCAGTTTTTCCTGCACAGGTACAGCTCTTCATTGTAAGTAAAACTTCAAATATTACAAAATTTCTGTTTAACACGCTAAATTTTCTTTCATAATAAATATTTTTAACATTTTGCACTTTGGTTTTTCCCTTTGCTTTTTATCCAGAACCTAGTGCATCCTGGATTTATTATGCAGAAGTTTGACAATAGATTGTTAAAGTATAAAAAAGCAGGCCTTAGGAACTAAATAGTATTTCAAATAACATGAGTTTACAGAATTCATGTTAGTCATGCACTATTGAATGACTGGACATTTGAAATTCCAATAGTTTTTGATATATTTTAGTATTTTATAGGATAAATGTTAGCAACTGGAATGCCTGGTCTATGCATATTGTTTGCATTTTTTTTTAGTCAGTAATTACTTATTTGTTTATTATTTGACAGAGATCACAAGTAGGCAGAGAGGCAGGCAGAGAGAGAGGTGGGGAAGCAGGCTCCCTGCTGAGCAGAGAGACTGATGCAGGGCTCCATCCCAGGACCCTGAAATGACCTGAGCTGAAGACAGAGGCTTAAGCCACTGAGCCTCCCAGGTGCCCCTCAATATTAGTAATTTATTTAATTTGTATTTTCATACTTAGAGCTTAGCTATATTCAATATCTTACAGTTTTTTGACTAATTCCATATTCCTACATGAAGGATATAAAAAATATACCATTCTGTTTCAGATTTTACAACACTAAAAATAAATTTAGAATATATTCTGGTGCAATGAGATGGAATATTGCAATATTTCTCTTGATTATCATTATCAAATATATGACTTTCAGTATTTTTTGGTGACTTCTTTACATAAACACATAGATTTGAAGAAACACTTCATATTCCAATTTTCATAGCATAATCAATAATGTTTTCAGGCTTTAAAATAATCATTTCTTCAGGGAAAATTTTGTATAATAGTAAATTTATTGGGAGTGAGAGAGTGAAAGTGTTATAAAAAAAAAGAAACCTTAGGTGTCTGGATGTCTCAGTCAGATGGGTGTTCAGCTAGTGATCTCAGCTCAGGTCTTGGTCTCAGGATCTTCAGTTCTGGCCTTCTGTTGGCCTCCATGTTGAAAGTAGAGCCTACTTAAAGAAAAGAAAGAAAGTAGAAAGAGAGAGAGGGGCGCCTGGGTGGCTCAGTGGGTTAAAGCCTCTGTCTTCCACTCAGGTCATGATCCCAGAGTCCTGGGATTGAGCCCCACTCTGGGCTCTCTGCTCAGTGGGGAGCCTGCTTCCTCTTCTCTCTCTCTTTCTCTCTCTGCCTACTTGTGATCTCTGTCAAAAAAAAAAAAAAAAAAAAAAAAAAAAGGAGGGGGGAGAGAAAAAGAAAGTAAGAAGGAAAGAGACCTAATTTTGAAGTTGTTATTCTTAGCCTAACAAACCACCAAAGAGTTTTGAAATAAAAATACTAATTTTCCTAAATAATGCATATTTCTGGTTTGATGTTTGCCTTCTAGGGTGGCCTAATTTATATAAAAAGGTATGTGTGTAATAAATGTATATATTATGAATTATATTTATATAGGATATATGGAGAGTGTAAATATGTAATATGACACTTAACTATGTGTATAAATAGTTTCCCTTCCAAATCTTGGATTTTGGTCTTTTGCTGGCTCAGTTAATTAGTATTTAATTTTGTATTACAGTTTTTCTTATTGTAGATTCACTTTATTAGGCTT
This sequence comes from Taxidea taxus jeffersonii, assembly GCA_003697995.1. Classification (NCBI taxonomy): domain Eukaryota; kingdom Metazoa; phylum Chordata; class Mammalia; order Carnivora; family Mustelidae; genus Taxidea; species Taxidea taxus. The sequence continues at coordinate 19,990 of ML095639.1, forward strand.
TACCAACTTCTGAAGTAGAACTTTATATTTAATTGGAACATTATTTTTGTCTAGTAATTTAAACATGAAACTTTTTTAGTTTTTCTTGAGACTCTCTTTCATTCTGTGCTTATATTTTACTGTGGTGAAATTCACATAGCATAAGATTAGACATTAACTGCTTTAAAGTGTACAGTTGTATACTTGGTAAATGATAATACTGCACAACTACCACTCAGTCTAGTCCTGAAACATTTTCAAAAGATTTTATTTATTTACTTATTTATTTGAGAGAGAGAATGGGGGGAGGGGCAGAATAAGAGGGACAAGCAGACTCCATATTGAGCATGGAACTTGACTTGGGACTTGATCCCAGGACGCTGAGATCATGACCCGAACCAAAACCAATAGTCAGATGCTTAACTGACTGAGCCACCTGGACGCCCCCAATTCTGAACTAAATAATTTTAATCATTTTCATTTAATCAACCCTATGGTCATAAGCATTATCATTTCCCTGTCCGTTCCTTTTCCCTTCCTTTCTATCCTCTACCAGGCAGTCAACAGTTTGCTTTCTGTCCCTGTGGATTTACATAGTTTGGATGTTTCACATAAATGAAATCATTCTACAAGTGACACTTTCTGTCTGCCTTCTTTCATGTAGTATAGTGCTTTTGAAGTTCAGTTATGGTGTGACATGTGTGAATGTTTCATTTTTATGGCTTAAATAAAATTCCTCTGTATGGACATGCACAGTGTTTTGAACATTTATATAAGATTCTATATGAATGCCTGTATTTAGTTCTTTTGGATAAATACCAAGAAGAGAATTGTGGGATCATGTGGTGATTTTATGTTTAATTAAAGAACTGCTAGACTTTTCCACATTGTCCACATAATTTTATATTCTTACCAGAAGTGTGCAGAGATTCCAATTCCCTGCATCCTGTCAAAATGTCATATCCTTCTTAGTAGGTGTGAAGTGATATGTCATAGTTTTGACTTAAATATTTCTATTTACTTATTATGTCGAGCAACTTTTTGTAAGCTCCTTGGCCATTTGTATATATTCTTGAAAATTTCTATTTAAATCCTTTGCCTAGTTATTAATTGGGTTTATCTTTTTTGTAGATGAATTGCAGGAGTTTTTTTATTCTACATACTGATACTTACCAGTTATATGCTTAGCAAATATTTTCTCGTATGCTGAGGGTTGTGTTTTTGCTTTCTTGATTTTCCTTTGGTACACAGAAATTTTGCATTTTAACTTAATGAGCTCTCCGATAAATTATCTAATGTTGTTCGTACCTTAGGGTCATGTATGAATCTATTGCGAGATCCAAGGTCATGAAGACTTATTCCTGTGTTTTCTACTAAGAGCCTTATAGATTATGCTTTCATATTTATATTTATGCCTTTGATTTTGAATTATTTTTTGAACATATTAGGATAACAGTTTACTTCATTCTTTTGAATGTGGGTTTCTTGTTGTCTAGTACCATTTGTTGAAGAGACTATTTTTACCCACTGAATGGTCTCAACATACGTGTTTAAAATAAATTTCTCTTAAATGTATGATGATACATTTTATAGTATTTGACATTGCCCTTCCAACATTTGCTCCATAATCTTGTGTTAATTTTTTAGATAAACCTCTGATACTAGAAAACTACACTGAAGGAACATGGCAAAAATTAAAAGAAGCTGTACATGCTATCCAGAACAATATTTGTGTTAAATACAGCTTGGAAGAACTCTATCAGGTATGTGTCATTTTTGGATATAAGTGCTCATTAATCATAATGGAGTCAGGATTTATAGTAAATAATTGTATTATGTTTGCTTGGATCTTTTTGTCATCATGATGCATTGTAATGGAATCCATCATAGTTTACAATCATATAGTTCAATTTCTGTATTTATATCTGATGGATTTATTTAGCTACAATTATGCTGAGTACATTCTGCTTTTATGTATATATTCTCATTCTTCAAGTTATTATAATTCAGTTTAATTTGGCCGTGTCTTGTGCACATTTTTTTATTTTGAAAAGAGTCTAGAAAAGCTTTTTTTGAGATGGAAGAGAGATAATAGTTTGATTTTTATTAAGTGTCTCTTAACGTTTGTTTCCTTATTTCCTTTTTCCCCTTCCACATATGTTCCGCTGTTTTCTTTCCTAAATTCCACATATGAATGAGATCATGTGGCATGTGTCTTTCTCTGCCTGACTTTTTTACTCTCTGGCTCTATCCACATCGCTGCAAATGGCAATATTTTTGTTCCTTTCTTTTCTTTTCTTCTTCTTTTTTTTTTTTTGGATGACTGAATAATTTTCTGTTGTAAACATACCACTCTTCTTTATCTGTTAATCAGTCGATGATGCACATTTGGGCTCCCTCTATAGTTTGGCTATTTTTTATAATGCATCTTTAAACAACACATACCCCTTTGAATCTGTATTTTTGTATCTTCTGGGTAAATACCTAGGAGTGCAGTGGCAAGACTGTAAGTTAGTTCTATTTTTAACTTAAAAAAAAAAAAAAGATTTATTTATTTATTTATTTATTCACTTGACAGAGATCACAAGTAGGCAGAGAGGCAGAGAGAGAGAGAGAGAGGAGGAAGCAGGCTTCCCGCTAAGCAGAGAGCCCAATGCAGGGCTCAATACCAGGACCCTGGGATCATGACCTGAGCCTAAGGCAGAGGTTTTAACCCACTGAGCCACCCAGGGACCCTATCTATTTTTAACTTTTTAAGGAACCTTCATGCTGCCTTTCAGAGTGGTTGCACCAGTTTTCATTCCCACCAGCAATCCAAGAGGGCTCCCCTTTCTCCACATCCTTGCCAACCCCTGTTGTATCTTTTGTTAATTTTAACCATTCTGGCAGGTGGGAGGTGGTATCTCCTTGTGGTTTTGATCTGTATTCCCCTGATAATGAGTAATGTCCATCATCTTTTCATGTGTCTGGAGCCATCTGCATATCTTCTTAGGAAAAGTGTCTATTCATGTCTTCCCATTTCTTTTTTTTTTTTTTTTTTGGTGTTTATTATGTGCTAGTTTTTTTTTTTTTTTACTTTATTTAAGCTTTATTTAAACATATAATGTAACCCCACCACCCTCTCCCAACCCCTCTTCCCCCCACCCCCCTCAGTTTGTTTTATGACATTAAGAGTCTCTTTTGGTTTGTCTCCCTCCCGATCCCATCTTCTTTCATTTCTTAACTAGATTATTTGTTTTGGGGGGGCTTTGAGTTTGATAAGTTTCTTATAGATTTTGGATACTAACCGTTTATTACACATGTCATTTGCAAATATCTTCTCCTCTTCTGTAGGCTGCCTCTTAGTTTTGTTGTTTGTTTCCTTTGCTGTGCAAAAGTTTTTTATCTTGGTGAAGCCCTAGTAGTTATTTTTGCTTTTGTTTCCTTTGCCTCTGGAGACCTGCATAGTAAGAAGTTGTGTGGCTGGGGTTAGAGAGGTTGCTGCCTGGTTTTGATTGGTTTCCTGTTTCACATTTAGGTATTCCATCAGTTTTGAATTCATCTTTGCTTATGGTGTAAAAAAGTGCTATGGTGTCATTCTTCTGCACATGGCTGTCCAGTTTTCTCAATACCAGTTGTTGACAGGACTTTTTTTCCACTGGATATTCTTTTCTGCTTTGGTGATGATTAGTTGGCCATAGAGTTATGGTCCTTTTGTAGGTTTTGTCTTCTGTTCCATTGATCTGTTTCTCTGTTTTTGTGACTATACCATACTATTTTTTGTGTTTTGTTTTGTTTTGTAGGACCCTACTGTCTTGATCACTATAGCTTTGTTAACATAGCTTAGAAACTGGAATCATAATGCCTCCAGTTTTGTTTCTGTTTTTCAGAATTGTTTTAGATATTTAGGATCTTTTGTGGTTCATATAAGTTTTAGGATTGTTCTAGCTCTACGAAAAATGCTAGTGATGTTTTGATAGGGATTGCATTAAATGTCTAGATTGCTTTGGGTACTACAGACTTTTTTATTTTTCTTGGTACTAAGGATATTTTAATAAAGTTTATTCGTCCAGTCCACAAGCCTGGGTTGCTTCTTCATTTATTTGTATCTTCTTCAGTTTCTTTTATAAGTGTTCTATATCTAGTTTTTGGAGTACATATCTTTTTTTTAAAAAATTTTGTTTATTCATTTGACAGACAAAGATCACAAGTAGGCAGAGAGGCAGGCAGAGAGAGAGGAGGAAGAAGGCTCTCTGCTGAGCAGAGAGCCAGATGCAGGGCTTGATCCCGGGACCCTGAGACCATGACCTCAGCCAAAGGCAGAGGCTTTACTCACTGAGCCACCCAGGTGCCTCTGGAGTATATATCTTTAACTTCTTTTACCTCTTTGGTAATATGGCTTGCTGTTTTTGGTGCAGTTGTGAATGGGATTGATTCCTTGATTTATTTTTCTGCTGCTTTGTTTTGGTTTATGGAAATACAACAGATTTCTGTACATTGATTTTATGTCTGGTGACTTTGCTGCATTCTTGTATTACTTCTGGTAACTTTTGAGTGGAGTTTTGGGTTTTCTACCAGAGTGTCATGTCATCTGTGAATAACAAAACTGGCTTCTTGCTGCTTTGGACTTCTTTCTTTCTTTCTCTTTTCCTTCCTTCCTTCCTTCCTCCCTCCCTCCCTCCCTCCCTCCCTCCCTCCCTCCCTCCTTTCCACCCTTTCTTTCTCTCTTTCTTTCATACTCTTGTATTTCTTTCTTTTTCTCTCTCTTTTTCTTTTCTGTTTTTCTTGTCATATTACTTCCAGTACTATGTTACATCCTTGTCTTGCTCCTGACTGTAGAGGAAGGGCTCTCAGTTTTTCCCCATTGACAATGATAATATTTGTGGGTCTTTTGTACATGGCCTTATGTTAAGGTGTCAAGGTGGGTTCTATCTACACCTGTTTTGTTGAAGATTTGTTGAAGAGTGGATGCTGTATTTTATCAAATGCTCTTTCTGCATCGACTGAGAGGACCATCTGATTCTAATCCTTTCCTTTATGGAAGGTCCTGTAAGCTCTTGATTGAACCACTCCTCCAGCTCAGGAATAAATCCCACTTGGTCATAGTGAATAATTCTTTTAATGTTCTGTTAAATTCAGTTTGCTAGTAACTTCTTGAGAAATTTTGCATATGTGTTCATCAGGGATATTGACTTGTAATTTTCCTTTTACATGTGGTCTTTGGTTTTGGAATCAAAGTAATGCTGGTCTCCTAGAAGGAATTTGGAGGTTTTCCTTGCATTTCTATTTTTGGGAACAGTTTCAGAAGAATAAGTATTACTTTTTCTTTAAATATCTAGTAGAATTCCCTTATAGGCCATCTGGCTCTGGACTTTTATTTGTTCGGAGATTGAATCAGGATTACTGATTCAATTTCTTTCGGTTTCAGTTTTGGTAGTTCCTTCGTTCCTTCCTTTCTCCTTTTTTTTTTTTTTTATTTCATTTATTTATTTGTCAGAGAGAGAGAGCACAAACAGGTGAGAGTAGCAGGCAGAGCAGGCAGAGGGAGAAGCAAGTTCCCCACTGAGCAAGGAGCCCGATGTGGGACTCAATCTTAGGAGTCTGGGATTTTTACCTGAGCTGAAGTCAGCTGCTTAATTGACTGAGCCTCCCAGGGGTCCCAGTAGTGTGTATCTTTCTAGGAACTTGTCTGTTTCTTCCAGGTTGCCAAGCTTGTTGCCATATAATTTGCTCATAATATCTTATAAGGTTTGTATTTTTGTGGTGTGGTTGTGTTCTCTCCCCTTACGTTCCTGATTTTATTTATTTGGGTCCTTTCTTTTTTCTTTTTGTTTCCCTGTTGACTTTCTGCTTAGATGAGCTGTCCACTGCTATGAGTGGGATGTTCAAGTCCCCTGCTATTATGGTATTGTTATCAATGCATTTGTTTATCTTTGTTATTAATTGATTTAAGTATTTGGGTGTTCTCAAGTTGGGGCATATATATTTATTATTGTTGCGTCTTCTTGATGGATAGGTCCCTTATTTACATTATAATACCCAGCTTCATATCCTCTTATAGTCTTTAAAATCTGGTTTGTCTGAAAAGAGTGTAGGTATTCTGGATCTCTTTTGAAGTCCATTTGCATCATAGGTAGTTCTCCATCCTCTCCCTCACTTTCTATCTGCAGATGTCTTTAGGTCTAAAATTAGTCCCTTATAGACAGCACGTAGATGAATCTTGGTTTCTGATTCTGATACCCTTGGTATCTGATTCTGAAACCATTCTGATACCCTTTGTCTTTCAATCAGAGCACAAAGTCCATTTACATTCAGAGTAGATTGAAAGAAATGAATTTAGGGTTATTGTGTTATCTGTAGAGTTGGTGTTTCTGGTGATGTCCTCTGTTCCTTTCTAGCTAGTTCTTTGTTATATTTGGTCTTTTTTCCTCACTCAAACAGTCCCCTTTAGTATTTCTTGTGGGGCTGTATTAGGGTTCACAGACTCCTTTTGTTTTCATTTGTCAGGAAACTTTATCTCTCCTTCTATCCTAATTGACAAGCTTACTGGATAAAGTATTCTTGGCTCCATGTTTTTCCCATTCAGTAGGTTGCATATATCCTGCCACTTTCTTCTAACCTGGCATGTTTCTGTAGGCAGATCTGCTGTGAATATGATCTGTCTTCCCTTGCTGCTCTCAGGACTCTTGTATTTTGTGAATTTGACTATGACTGCCATGGCAGTGATTGGCTTTTATAGAATTTAATGTGAGTTTACAGTGCTTCTTGGATTTTGATATCTGTGTCCTTCTCCAGATTAGGAAAGTTTTCAGCTATCATTTGCCCACTTAGGGATGCCTCAGTGGCTCAGATGGTTAAGTGTCTGACTTTGATTTTGGCCCAGGGGATAATCTCATGGTAATGAGATTAAGCCCCACACTGGACTCTGTGCTGGTATGCTTAGCCTATTTAAGATTCTCTCTCTCCTCCTCCCTCTAACCTGCCTCCTGCCTCCACCCGCCCCTTCCATCCCTTGTCTGTGCACTTTCTCTGCTCTCTCAAAAAAAATATTTTTGCTTAAATTAACCTTCTGCCTTTTTCTCTTTTGCACCTTTTGGGATGCCTACGATATGCATATTACTCCATTTTAGGAAGCCGCTGAGTTTGTTCTGTATGTCTACCTTCATGACTCTTTGTTTCCCTTTTCTTTTCATCTCATATTTCATAATTTTATCTTCTGTATCACATATTCATTGGTCTGATTCATCCATCATTATGATGGCATCATCCATTTGGGATTGCATCTCAGTCTTTACATTTTTAATTTTGGCTTAGATTTTATTTTATTTTTTAATTTTTATTATTATTATTTTTAAAGATTTCATTCATATATTTGTCAGAGAGAGAGAACAAACGAGCATAGGCAGAGTGGCAGGCAGAGGCAGAGGGAGAAGCAGGCTCCCTGCCAAGCAAGGAGCCCGATGTGGGACTCGACCCCAGGACGCAGGGATGATGACCTGAGCCGAAGGCAGCCGCCCAACCAACTGAGCCACCCAGGCGTCCCTTAGATTTTATTTTTAATCTTTTTAAAAATAATTTTTAATCTTTTTAAAAAAAATTTAAAAAAAATTTAATTTTTTAATCAAAAAATTGGCTTAGATTTTAATTTTGACTAGATTTTAGCTCTTTTAATTTCTACAGTGAGGGATTCTCTAGTGTCTTCTATGCTGTTTTGAAGCCCAGCTAGTATCCTTACAATTGTTTTAAATTCTAATTTAAACATTTTACTTATATCTGTATTGATTAAATCCCTGGCCAACATTTCTTCCAGTTCTTTTTTTGGGGGGCTGAATTCTTCCATCTTGTCATTTTGGAGGGGAAAAAAAGTAAAATGTAATTATTATTATTTTTTTAATTCAAAAATAAATAAAGCTAGATCCTAGGTGTGTTTTTGTCAGCTTGTTGTAAGAAGCTCCCAGAGGTTGTTTCCTCTGTTTGTAGTTGTGCAGCTTTGTTCTTAAAGACTTCCAGTTGAATTCTTTGGTGTTCAGAACGAGTTGATATTTATTTAGCTGTGTTCGAGGAAGGAGGCTAGTTAGGGTGCCCTAGTTCTCTTCCATCTTACCCCCCTCCCCTCAGAGATTTTTTTTCTTTTTAATTCAAAATGTCCAGTTGTATTATGACAACTCTGGAAAGCAGCTCCTGCCCTTTCCCACAAATTGTTGCTATTGCTTTCAGTGACAGGTAATTTTTTTGTTTTGTTTTGTTTGTTTGCATTTAATCATTTTGCTAAACTTTTTCTCATTGTCACGTGTGGTCCTTGTTCCATTAGCTTAGTGGTTAGCTACTTATTTTATTGAGAAATACTTAAATATTACAGCCAAATAAAACAAAACAAAATTTTCTCTGCTCTTGGAAGATTACATTTGTATCAGGGCATTCCTTCATTGGTTAGCCCTGCTATTCACAACTCTTACACTTCTTTCATTATATTTGGATGTATCCTAAATGTAAGCCTAAAGTGAAATTAGGGTCTCTTCAGCTCTTTTCTGAGAATGTTCTAGGATATGTATGGACTCCTTGATTTTTCTGGCATACACAGGAATTTTCAAAGCAGTAATGTTTTTGTACTTCTTTCCCAACATTTGATTCTTTCTAAGATTTTTCTTGTGTGCTACTTATCCTGATGACAGACAGGGGCTTACACTTTTTGACAAAGTTCCCAGTTTGGTCCTTTTGCTTGAAGACTCAAGGCAGAAAGCATAAAGGCAGACTTCAGAGTCAAAATACATTTACAGTTCTTTGCAAACAAGGTCTGTATTTCTCCCTTACTATGAGTAGGAAACCATACTGGCAGTAGGTTTTCACCATGCTAGGTGGGTAAGTTACACCAAAAGGCTCTATTACTGAAATGTAGTGGGTTTTTTTCTTTGTTAAATGTTCCTTTGATTTTAAGGGATTTGGTGAGATTCCAGAGCTCTGGAAAAATTGATTCTGGTAGTTTTGCTGGCCTAATTTAAAAAAAAAAAAAAGTTTTTTTTAAGATTTTATTTATTTATTAGTTAGAGAGAGAGAGAGAGAGCGAGCACAGGCAGACAGAGAGGCAGGCAGAGGCAAAGGGAGAAGCAGGCTCCCTGTGGAGCAAGGAGCCCGATGTGGGACTCGATCCCAGGACGCTGGGATCATGACCTGAGCCGAAGGCGGCCGCTTAACCGACTGAGCCACCCAGGTGTCCTGGCCTAATTTTTTCTAATTTAATGGTGAGTTAGAATTTTCCACCATTTTTGGTGATATCACTCCAGAGGGCAATGGGGTGTATTTTAATATAAATAAAGTGGCTTGTTTTATTGTTTTTACAGACATTTTAAGCCACACTTGGCAAAATTGTGTGTGGGTAAAATTATTTTATTCCTTATCTTAAATTCATTTCTTAATTTTTAAATTTTATACAAAGATTATGACCTTTTAAATATTCTGAAAGGTAAGATGTGGTTTAACTTATGGTTTAACCAACTAATATGAGGAATTATTTTAAATTTTAAAGAGTTAATTATGGTGAATGTCTAGGTACTTAGAATGACTACTTAAGAATGGGTTTGTATATACTGATTTGGATGGAAGAATTTTAAATACATTTTCTGAATTATAAATGTTGATATATCTTTTTTATTATTTAATAGTCATTAAATTCCTATTCATTTATAAATTTATATGAAAGAAGTTTGTGCTCAGTAGTCAATATTATCAATAAAAGTGGAAGCAGTAATTTAAACTGTATTTTGTTTTTTTTCAACTTACACATATACATTTTTAATTTTCAGAGTGTTGAAAATCTTTGCTCCTACAATTTATCTGCAAACTTGTATAAACAGTTAAAGCAGCTTTGTGAACAGCACATCAAAGCAGAAATTCATCAGTTCAGAGAGTATCCTTTTTTCCCCCTTTGAGTTGTTTTTTCCTATTTTGTCCAATTTCCATGTCAGTATCTGTTGAGTGGAATAATTTGGCATATGAGATTAATTTTGTTTGTGTAAGATGGAGAGATGCTTGAATTTATGGTTAGCATTAATCAGGTTTACCAAATACTGTCTTTTGGAACTTGTATCTTCCATTTGCAGAATGTGTGTCAGTTTTAGAATATAAGCTTTTTCTTAACATCACTTCATGTATTCTTTGGATACTGGCCCTTTTCTAAAGAAAATGGATAAATGCTGGCAAAATCATGGCAGACAAATGGTAGTTTATGGAAATTATATTCTTAGTTAAGAGAATTATTATGGAATGTGTTAGATGGTTTATAAAAGAAATAATCCAAAGTGTAGTGACTCATCCTTTATTTAAAATTTGGAAAGGCTTTTATGGTAGAAGTCTATTCTTAGTTCTTTAAAATTTCAACTGTAATTTACTGGTTCACCTACAGTTTGGAAATTTTTTTTCAAAGATAATTAATTATATTTTAGATATAGTTGTGTTTAGCATTAATTTGAGATTAAATGAGTGTCACAAAATGTATGCCAGATTGGGTTTCACTAAGTAAGTACTACCTGAAATTAGTAATTTATCATCTGAAGTTTGAATATACAAGGGAATGTGCTGCAAAGGAATTGGAACTATAACAAAGGGAATAATACTAAATTAGGCAGATAAACTGTTTTAAATATTTTGACATAAGATATTTCTGTGTTTTGAAGATGAAAATCTGATGCAAATTGTGGTTGCTTTTCTATTTTGGCATAATAAAATATGAAATAATATAATGTGTTAATACTATTACTACAAGTTTTAAATTTTTATTTAATGTGTGAAAACAAAACTGTGAATTTAAATCTTCACTGATAGAAAGCATTTTTCCCAGTTTCTTATGTAAAGACAGCTAGAATAGACTAAGTTCTTCATATTCTTTAAAATAGTGATATAATTTATATTTTTTAAAATATAAAAGGGATGGCCCACATGAATTATGACATGAAAGTATTTATCTGATTTTTTTATGGTTCTTTTAAAAACATCTTTATTGGGGTAAAGCCGATATATGATAGGCCACAGATATGTACTAGAGCCTACAGTTCAGTAAGTTTTGACATATTTATACCCCTGGGAAGCCACCACCACAATCAATGGTGAACAAACATATCATCTCCAAAAGTTCCTCTTAGGCTTGGTTGTCCCTGCCCATGAGACAGAACAGGAACTGACATAGGTCCCCTTACTCTGATAACAAAATCTTTGGCTGCCTCCATAAGGAGAAGAAAAAGGTAATGCTCTGTGCCTCTTGTGGAGTTTATCTTACAGGAATTCAAAGGGAGAGGGATGTGAACTTAACTGTTTAAGTGAATGTTTGGAGTTGTTAAACCCATTCTCACCCATTTCACTCATATCCTCCTATTTATATAGAAGGCTACCATATCACAGCTTTCTAGTCTTCACACTTACTTAAAAAAGTGATCATGAGTCTTAGCTCAAAATCAAGGCTGTGAACCATACAACTATCAATCTCCTTAATATCGCACAGTGCTGTTTCATGACAAGATTCTCTGTACAGCATAAATACTCCTTCCTGTAATACTTCCAAACGCTCTGTGCAGAGCTCCAAGGAGAATCAGCAAAGAGATGCCATAAATGTTTTAAGTTAAAGCAAAAAAGTACATATTTTCTAAAAACAAATTATCCGTGAATATAATCATTGCCAGAGTTAAGATTGTACAAGCATATTTTAAACTCTTATAAATTTAATTTTTTAAATTTTTAATAGACATATAATGTATTATTAGCCCCAGGGATACAGGTCTGTGAATCGCCAGGTTTACACACTTGACAGCAATCACCATAGCACATACCCTCTCCAATGTCCATAACCCCACCACCCTCTCCCCTACCCGCCTCCCCCTGGTAACCCTCAGTTTGTTTTGTGAGATTGTCTTATGGTTTGTCTCCCTCCCTATCTCATCTTGTTTCATTTATTCTTTTCCCACCCCCCAAATGCCCCATGTTGCATCTCCACTTCCTCATATCAGGGAGATCATATGATAGTTGTCTTTCTCCGTAAAATCTTATAAAAATAATCGCATTATTTATAGAGATCATGAACTTGCCGCAAAAGTGAAAGTCTATGAGACCATATTTAGGCCATCTTTCTGGTTTTTTTATACAGTTTAAAGGATTGTATGTAAGGGGAAACAAGCATGCTATGTATGTTTGTTACTCCATGCAATATTGGATCAGATAGGCTGGAAAATACTTCCTGGAAAAATTCTTAGTTGTTATTTAAGATATTTGTCACTTTTTGTGTACCTTGCAGGCTCTTATCTCTTTATACCTCTCTGGTTTTCTTTTGTTTCTCATTTGGTTTTTCCCATCTGTTTATGAAAGCAAGTTTGCATTATACATAAAAGTGTATTTAAATTATTAATGCTCCATATTTTTTTACATGATGAATTCTTTACACATTTTTTGAGATATAATTGAGACATAGCCTTGTGCAAGTTTAAGATACACAGTGTGATGATTTGATACATTTATATACTGCAAAATGGTCACTGCAGTAGCATTAGCTAACACCTTCATCACCTCACACAATTACTGAAACATTTAAGGATTTCATTAACTTTCAAGTGTTTTTCAGTATACAGGAAATTTAATTTTTACCACCTTGCTTTACATTAGATCTCTAATATTTATTCATATTATAAGTAAAAGCTCATATCCTTTGGCAATTAGTTTTAAAATTGAAATGACTAAAACCTTATTTCTTAACAAATTCACTGAATTTTTATTAACAAATTTATCACCAAATTTAGTCCTTACTGTTTTCTCATTTTATTTTCTAGTACAGCAGATATTAGCATATAACATGCTAGTGAAAATTCTCTGGTTTCATCAATACTCTTTAAAAATATAAAGGGGTCTTGAGATAAGAATATTTGAGAACTTGTATCCCTGTATATGCTTATGTTGCAATTAATTTACACATAACCATTATATTCAGAGTAAAGAATTCTCTTGTTACTCTGTGTGTCTTCAAATACAAAGCATAAGATCTTATATTTGTATGTAGCCTTGGTCCTAGGTAGGTATTTCTGTTAATTCCTCATATTTCTCCTTGTTTTATTATCCACAACTCTAGTTCTCTTTTATTTTCTGTCCTCTAATCTTCTATTGTTTCTTAGTTCTTACATGAGTAAGCTATGTAAGTTTTATTTATATATCTCCATTAATATTTATTATTTAACAACTAGCAATGTAGGAAAAAAAGTGAAAAATTTGAAAGGTTCTCTTTCCAAGATAAATACTCTACTGCCCAGTTTTGATTTATAGATTGATAGGGATGTTTATAAATAATGTGCTTTTCTTAAGAATTAATAATTTAATGCCAAAATCTTTCAGACATAATGTTTTACCTTTGTTTTATTTCTGACAGAACATGATTAGGAACATTTTTCTGTTCCTAGATAGAACTTACGTTTCTCAAATTTCGATGTTGTCTTCCATTTGGTAAGGATACAAATAATTACTTGAAAATAGTTGTATGTAATTTGTGATCACTTCTTTATCTCCTAACGAAAGAAGATCTAGTAAGATAAATGTATACACTTTCAAAAATAATTTTAAAAATCTGTATTTCTCTATCATGAAACAAAAATGTTTTGAAATTGTGTTTGATTGCACAGTAGCACAGATTATGTCAATTACATCAATTTTTAATTTATCTCAGTGTTAATAAACTATCTTATTTCAGAAACATACCAATTCTAAGATATATTCTAGGATAACGAATCATATCTCATATACTTTATTATTAAAACACTAGAAAGCCAGTAAATTGATACTAAATTGTGTTAATGAAGGCTGAAAAATCTAATATAAGGTGATTGTAGCAGCTTTGGAGTCATCCTATTTTTTTTTTAATTATGGAATTATGCATGACATCCAGTATACTTAATATATTCTGAAATCTTACTTATTTTGATTGATTTCAGACCATGAAAAACAAAATAGAAGAATTTAGCTAACTAGATAGAATGAACTTTACATCACGATATATTTTCTTTTGCATGTGGGGAAATGCAATATATACAAGAAAGTATAACTGATGGCAAAAAGAAAAAAGAACAAATTTACAGGGTCTCAAAAATATTATTTATTTAGGCAGGTTTTTATACTGTTGCTGTTTCAGGGACATGGGCCTTGAATTATTTAAATCATACATAATTTGTGATCAGAATGTTCACAGCAGGATTATAGATGGAATTCTTCTCTTGATTGAAAAAGAAAGAAATGGTGAAATGATTGATCGATGTTTGATTCAAAGGCTTTTAACTATGCTTTCTGATCTACAGGTAAGTAATTCTTTAAGTTTAGTTAAACTGAAAACTAATTTCTAATCTGATATTTTAAAGACTGGTTTTAACTGAGGCTTGTTGTTTTTTAAAAATATATTCCATCTTAGATTTACCAAGAATCATTTGAGAATAAATTCTTAGAAGAAACAAGCCGGTTCTATGCAGCAGAGGGAAGGAAGATAGTGCAAAAAAAGGAGGTACTTGAAATCAAGATAACAATTATAAATTCTTTCATTATCTGTAGAACAGAGCATTAAATCCTTGTGGAGAACCATGTTTATAATTCCTGTATATATTTTGACATATTATTCTTACTAACACATTTTTTTTCTTCTTCATCAGTTGTGCTAAAATTTTGTCAGTTTTGTTGCCCTTTTCAAAGAGCCAGCTCTTGTTTTTGTTCTTTTTTTTTTTTTGGTTGATTTTCTCATTTCTATTTCATTAAATGCCACACTATTATTTTTTGCTTGCTCCAGGTTTAGTTTGATCTTTTCCTAGTGTCTTTAGGTAGAAAGTTGGGTTAAAAAAAGTTAGGTTATTGTTTTAAGATCTTTCTATTTCAGATCTAGTTATTTGCAACTATAAATTGCCCTGTAATAATATGTTAGCTATAATCCTTAATTTTCAGTACATTCTAGCTTTATTTTCAATCACATTAAAGTACTTCCTAGTTCCCCTCTTGATTTCTCCTTTGACATATTTGTTGAGAAATGTCATGTTTAATTTCAACATACTTGTGAATTTCTCAAATTTCTCACATTTGGGAATTTCTCAAAATATCCCATTTTCACTCAAGTTGTAATAAATGAGCACACATGGCATGATTTTTGGGTATGTATGATTTCATTCCTTTTAAATACATTCACTGTTTTGTGGTTTGGGGGGTGGTCTGTCTTGCTGAATGTCCCATGTGTGCATAAGTAGAATGTGTATTCTACTGTTGGGGGTTGTTTTGCAAAGACCTCTTCTTGTTTAGTGTTGTTAAAGTCTTCTGTGTCCCTGCTGGTTTTTGTCTTGGTGCTCTATCCATTATTTATCTTATAAGATCATATCCATATATCTATGTATAGATATCTATATATATCTATATGTCTATCCTATCATATCCTATTTTTATATCCTATCATATATATCCTTTTATAATCATGTGTGTACATCTTATGTATACTACATAGCATATACATATATGCCACCAGCTACTGATGTCACCAGCTGTTGTTGAATTTTAAGTTTCTCTTTTCATTTCTGGTAGTCGTTTGCTTGAGTATTTTATGGTTTTGTTGTACTTATATTTAGTTTCAAACCACAGCTTTTCCAGTTGTAAATTATACTCTGTTGTATAATTCTTGGGATTCTAATTATATAGAAATGAATGGAATGTCTTTATGAAATGAAATGTACCTGTGTCTTTATGAAACTAAACTGATTTAAGACAGGGATATTTATGTTTGCCTCCTTGCTTGTTTTGTTTGTAACTTTTGTGCTTTAATTCTTATGATTCTTAGAAATAGGAAACTTAAAATATTTTTTCAGATTCCTGGGTGTCTTTATCATATCCAGAAGCTCTTAGAAGAAGAGGTAGACAGAGTTAGAACCTACCTACACCTTAACACACAGTAAGAATTATGTATTACATAATTATATATGATTATATATTTATTATACTTTAAGATCACTACTATTTAAAGAGATTAATAATTATCATATGATAAGATGAAATAATAAATTTCTTTCCTTTTTTTGCATAGTTCCTCCCCTCTTCTTCATTTGTATCAAAGTAATGGGAATGCCTAACAAATTTCTTCATTAAGTTTATTTTTCAAGTTTTTGGGGATCCAAAGTGGGAAAATTTGGTGTTGATCTTGTTGAATTACAGATGAAAGAATTTTTTAATGTAAATTCAATGTCTGTTATTACCTAATTTCCTCCAATTAGGTAATGATAATTACAGGTGATTTTTAAAACCAGGAGAAGTTCTTGCAATAAAATTCAATCTTACTGAAGAAGATTAAGACCATCAAAAAGAGCAATTTTATGGCACTTATACATGAGTAACAACTTAAGATGTTCAAATTGATAACAAAGGCACTACCTTCTTGGGGAACAGTTTTAAACTCTCCAGTATGAGAATCTTTTAGTAATCTAAAATTTTGTTTTGAAACAGGAAGCTACTAATCGCTATTGTAGAAAAGCAGCTTCTAGGTGAACATTTATCAGCAGTTCTTCAGAAAGGTAAACAAGAACAAATATGTCTAACAAAATAGTATTATGGAAAAGTAATTTTATTTAAAAAAATTTTTAAATTTAATTATTGTGTTCTGTGTTATACATCTTCTTTGGAAGTGATATATATGAAATGAGATATAATTTTTTTTCTCATTTGCAAAAGTAGTTTGTGTCATGTAAGTATAGTCAGGGTTTTTTAAAGTTAAGAATAGTAAATGAGAGTTACTTATATACTTCAAAATAGTAATGTGATGGAGGGTTTTTTTTGGCTGGCATTTGAAAAATGTATTACACTATTTAATGTAATTTAATAACAAATAATACATTTTTCTGGTGCTTTAAAACCTTAGATTACAGGTTTTCTGGAGCACATGTTTTGTTTTTCTTCTGGTATTTTCCCATTCTCCCCATAAGGTTATCATTTGTTCAATAAATATGTATTGACTGTTTTTTTCCTGGTGCAAAAGTGGTGGTCTTGATACAGGTGAGTGCTTCTTTGGAAAGCCTTACTAAGTGAGTGCATGTAAACTAAAACCTAATGTTGAAAAGAAGCACAACATTGAAAGGAGAGTCTGGAGACCACCGGGTGGCTTAGCCGGTTAAGTGTGTGGACTCTTGGTTTAGGTTCAGGTTGTGATTTCAGGGTCCTGAGATCCTCGCCTCTGTCCTGTCCCACTCACCAGTTCACACTTCCAGGCTCAACACAAGGAGTCTGCTTGAAGATGCTTTCCCTCTGATCTCCCCTTGTGAATGGGCATGCTATTGCTCAAATAACTAAGTAATTTTTTTTTAAAGAAAAGGAGACTCTGCCTGGTGACCTCCAACCAAGAAAGAGATTTAGGCATAATTAGGGTAAAAAGGGAGGGTCAGTTGTTGCTGGAGTATCCTGAAAAGTTTTTATTAGAGAATGATGAATGTTGGTTTTAATCTGGAGAGAGTAGATGTAGTTGATCACATTGGCTTATTGAACAGTTAGGTTATATTGTAGATATGACTGAAATATTTTTGAGCAGAAAGAGCATGTAGGAGAATATTCTAGTAACCTTGTAGAGAGAGAGGGAAACCTGGCTTTATGATTAAGAGGAGATACTATTGCATTAATTAAGGTAATTTTCGTTGGGCAAGGACTTGATTTCAACTGTTAATCCAAACTGTTAAGTTTTACTCTTATCCTACATATTTGGTTATTATGTTTACTTATTATCATTTGAAGTGACTTGTAAACAGATAAACTAAAATTTAGTTATTTTTTGATAAGAGGAATATAAAATAGAGTAGGGGAAACACAAATACTGAGTTTTTTTCCATGTTAGATGTACATTCACATCATCAAAAAGAGATTTACTAAAAATAAGCAACCTACTTGAACTACTTGCTCTGTCTCAGGGTCATCTTTAGCCCTCTACCCTGGGCAGTGCCTTTCTTAAGCTCCTTGGAACTGCATGATTTGAAACTTGCAGACTGGCCCAGACTGGCCCAGGCCATGTGGCTTCCGCTGGATCTTTTCGTGGCAGTATTGGCAGGGCTGCATACAAGCTACTTGGTGCCTCGCTCTGATCCCACAGTGGCCAGGGGAGCAGTGATGTTGGGCAGCTTTGTGGCCTGGCCATAAATATATTTGGAAAATTTAGTTTGTAAGTAAAATTCAGTTTGACTTAGAATTACCATTAGAAGAATTAATTTGGTTTACTATATAAGGGAACCTGGAAGACTTCTCCTGAAATTAAAAAAAAAAAAAAAAGTTTTCGTAAAAGAGATGAAAGTTTTATTTAGCATTCATTTTCCTAAGTAGATTGAGCATAATCTAAGCATATTTATCAGTTGTGATGATCCTGAAACTCAGCCCTTTGCACCCACTCTGAAAATGCTATTTCATTCAACACCAACTTTTCCACTTTACTAAAGTCACAGTTATCTAAAATCTTAAGTTGTTATGGTTTATTTTATTTATTTTTATTTTTTTTAAGATTTTATTTGACAGACAGAGATCACAAGTAGGCAGAGAGGCAGGCAGGGATGGGGGGAAGCAGGCTCCCTGCTTGATCACAGGACTCTGGGATCATGACCCTAGTCAAAGGTAGAGGGTTTTTTTTTTTAATTTTTTTTTTAAAATTTAAACATATAATGTAACCCCACCACCCTCTCCCAACCCCTCACCCCCCCCACCCCCCTCAGTTTGTTTTGTGACATTAAGAGTCTCTTTTGGTTTGTCTCCCTCCCGAAAAGTAGAGGTTTTAATGCACTGAGCCACCCAGGTGCCCCAAATCAAAGTTAAAAAACTACATAAAGGATTAACTAGGTTTTATAATGGATTTGTGAATAGAAAAAAACCCAAAGTTGTTAGCACTGAGTAAATATCCCTTTTAACATTTACACACACAAATACACAACTATATGAGCTTCCATTAGTATTTTCCTTTTTTAAATTTTTAATTAGTGCTTTTTCTTGTTTTGCACTAATGGTTTGTGTTTTGTGAATAAAATACATTAAATTTCCTAATGGCTTTAGCACTGGAAGCTGATACCATGGATGGTTTACTAGCCTCACACCATTTTGCTCCTTTATTTCTTAGATTTACCAAAATACAAGGACTTACTTGTATTTTCCAGTAGAATATATAACATTTGCCCACTCAGAATAATAATTCAGCAACTTTAAAAGCCACTCAGTTTTATAGAATTAGGTACTAATGTTTTTAAACACATTTTTGAAGAAACCACAAGGAAAAAAAAAACCAGGTGGGTTTCAACTAGAAAATGGTGTCTTTGTTTATAGGGTGAGTAGGGAATAAATCCAGAGAAGTCTTGAGTATGTGTATACAATTGAAATAAACCAGAAATATGTTATCTTAACAAAGTGGGGGCCCTTACTGTCTTTAGCTTTATTTGGTTTTGTTTAGAAGACAATTTATCTTCTTGGGAATAAATTGCTTACATATCATGTTCCCTTTGCAAAAGGAACAAACACTAACATTCCTTATGATGTAAATTGAAATTAGAAATTTGTAAAAGTAAATTGAGGCCCCAAATGCAGAACGCTCAGATTTTCTTATTTTTAAAGATTTTTAAGGATTTCCAACTTTTAAGGAAGGATATCCTATTTTTTTTTTAAGATTTTGTTTATTTATTAGACAGAGATCACAAGTAGGCAGAGAGGCAGGCAGAGAAAGAGGAGGAAGGGAAGCAGGCTTCCTGCTGAGCACAGAGCCCAATGTGGGGCTCGATCCCAGGGCCCTGGGATCATGACCTGAGCAGAAAGCAGAGGCTTTAACCCACTGAGCCACCCAGGCGCCCCAGGATATCCTATTTTTAAGGATCTTATTTCTAGATATAAAAAGTATTTCACTGGCAAGGTCTGTCCTCTTTTAAAAAAAAGAGATGTGTTTTTTATTCCATAAATTAATCTGTTTTAATACACATATTAATAAAATTGGACAGTAATCACCCCATGCATTTTAGAACAACCAGTGACTTTTTAATGATTGAAAAATTTCAGTTAACCATTAGTGTTTACTTTGATAATCAGAAAAGTCGATGAAAATCCATAATCTAATATGTCATCATTATGTCTTTTCTCATCTTTTTTTTTTTTTTAACTAAATTTAAATTTAAAATACCAAAAAACTTAAACTTCACACAAACCATACTAAAACATTATCCTGATAGTGTGGATTGATTAGAAAGGTAGGAGTTTATCAACAACACAATGGGAAATGGTCAGTGAACTGAAGTAAAATACAGGTTTTAGATCTTTGAAGTTGAGGAATGCTGATAAAATTCTAAAGCCTTATATTATTGATCTTACCTTACTGATATTATATGTTAAGTATGGGACATATAGTTCCAAGAAACAGAGTTGGCAGAAAATTTCTTTGGACAGTGAGTGTTTATTCAGTTTATTTGTGATGAGGTAATGTTAATATATTCTGATGCTGAATAAATTACTTTGTAGGAACAAATATATTCCTGTATATCTTTTGCATTCTGGGATTTTTTATGTTTATTTAAACAGTGATTAGATTTGTTATATATTTGGATACACTGCATAGCATCCTTTTTGGACTTGATCATCTCTAACTTATTTCTCTTCTCATGTAAAAATCAATACCTGGTAGTTAATTGATAATTAATGTTTCTAATTGCTAATTTTTAAATTAGAATTTTAAATTTCTCATTTTTCCTGCACACTAGTGTTGGTACTACAAACTTGTCTACTATATTATTTTTAAATATATAACATATATTTTGGGGCAATAATTTGAAATATACAGTGGTTTACAAAGCTAGCAGTTATGAGAATAAAAATAAACAAATATCCCAGAGGCATAATTCTTTTTCATTATCCATCTGATTATTGCTTAAAAGAAACTTACTGCTTTTACTTCATTTGTATGGTTTAGAAGTGTACTATTTTTAATTGAGTATCTTAATGTAGTAATCTCAAAATAATCATTTAATATATTTGAGGTGGATACTTATATTGCTGATTTTGTCTTCATGTTTCTAATAAATAGGCTTAAGCTATCTTCTTGATGAAAACAGGATTGAGGATTTGTCTCTACTTTATCAACTGTTTAGTAGGGTAGACTGTGGAGTTCAAGTTCTTCTCCAACACTGGATTGATTATATAAAGGTACTAAAGAAGATATAATTGAAAAATAATTTAGATTATTTATGGCTTATTTTCCCACTCTAATAATGTATTGTAGTTTTACTCTAGAAATTTTTATTTTCTTATCTAAGAAATGTTGACAAACTTAAAATTCACAAAGTATCTGTATTTTAAACTTTCTTAAAACTCCTTTTTTCTCTGTTTATAAAGCCCACGCTGCCCCAATTCATATTTGCTTTTTGAAGGGGAAGGATGGGGATGTTATTTATTGGTGTAAAATTTTATTTTGCTTTCCTACCTTATGTTTCTTTTGCCACCTCACAGTTTTAGTCTTTTGTTTAATAACAACAATTTTATTGAAAGAGACTATAATCGTAACATGTTTTGGGGAAGCAGAGAGGGAGGGCAGCTTTCTTATCCTAAAGATCAAAGGGAGTCCTTCACCAGCCCAATGTTCTCAGCGGTTCAGTGTTTTTCAATAAATAATAAAGTTTTGTAAATGGTGAATAACAAATAACATAAAATTTACTATGTTCACCATTTAAAGTATGCAGTTTAGTGGCATTTTGTATATACATGCAAAAAGCATATGTAGAGAGAGATAGACAGAAAGTAGCTTGGTAACTGCCAGAGGCTGGGATGGGAAGATAAAAGGAACGGGTGCTTAATGGGTGCTGGTTTCCACAACCATCACATATTAGCTCTGGAGTATGCCTAGTATCTGCTAGAGAAACCCAATACCCATTGTAAGTCACTCTCCTTATTTTCTTCCCAGGTCCCCGGCAACTACTCATCAACTTTCTGTCTATTCTGATTTGTCTGTTCTGGGTATTTCCTAGAAATTGAATCATACAATATGTGGGCTTTTTTTCTGGATTCCTTTACTTAGGATGTACATTATGTTTGACACTCTTTCATTATTTTTAGTGGCTGATTTATGTTCTGTTGTGTTTCTGTACCACATTGTGCTTGTCAGTTTATAAGTGGACACACATTTGGATTTTCCCACCTTTTGGTTCCCAACTTTTTGGGGACAGGTATTGGGAATAGTTCTTCTTTTAAAATTTTAACTTAAATTCCAGTTAGGAATAGTTCTTCTTTTAAAATTTTAACTTAATGTGGCTGTCCAATTTTCCCAACACCATTTGTTGAAGAGGCTATCCTTTTTCCATTGGATGTTCTTTCCTGCTTTGTCGAAGATTAGTTGACCATAGAGTTGAGGGTCTATTTCT
>ML095639.1:42735-72580 GCA_003697995.1 Taxidea taxus jeffersonii
ATGGAATACTATGCAGCCATCAAAAGAAATGAAATCTTACCATTTGCGACGACATGGATGGAACTAGAGCGTATTATGCTTAGCGAAATAAGTCAACTGGAGAAAGACAACTACCACATGATCTCCCTGATATGAGGAAGTGGAGATGCAACGGGGGTGGGAGTTAAGGTGGTAGGAAAAGTAAAAATGAAAGAAGATGGGATCGGGAGGGAGAAAAACCAAAAGAGACTCTTAATGTCATAAAACAAACTGAGGGGGGTGGGGGGAAGAGGGGTTGGGTGAGGGTGGTGGGGTTACATCATATGTTTAAATAAAGCTTAAATAAAGTAAAAAAAATTTTTTTTAACTTAAATTCCAGTTAGTTAACATATAGTGTAATATTAGTTTCAGGTGTACACTTTAGCATTCAGCACTTCCATACAACACCCCATTCTCCTCACAAGTATGCTTCTTAATCCCCATCACCTATTCAACCCATCCTCCACCCACCATTCCTCTGGTTGTCATCTTGTTTTGTTACTCTAGATTTAAGAATCTTTTTCCAGGTGTGCCTCTCTCTCTCATTTTTGCCTTTTGCTCATTTGTTTTGTTTCTTAAATTCCATATAGAAGTGAAATCATATGGTATTTCCTTTTCTCTGACTTATTTTGCTGTAACTCCATCCACTTCATCGCAAATGCAAGATTACATGCTTTTTTATGGCTGAATATCATTTCATTGTGTGTTTGTGTATGTATGCATGCATGTATGTGTGTGTGTGTGTGTATGTGTGTGTGTATGTGTGTGCATATCACATCATCTTTTTCCTTTCAAAGTCAGTGGACATGTGGGCTGTTTCCATAGTTTGGCTATTGTAAGCATTGTAAACAATGTAAACAAGTAAACATCAGGATGCATGTATCACTCTGAATGAGTATTTTTGTACTGTTTGGGTAAATACCTAGTAGTTGAATTGCTGGGTTGTAGAGTAGCTCTATTCTTAACCTCTTGAGGAAACTCCATACTGTTTTCCAGAGTGGCTGCACCAGTTTTCATTCCAAACAACAGTGGAAGAGGATTCTTCTCTCTCTGCATCTTTGTCAACATGTGTTGTTTTCTGACTAGTTAATTTTAGCCACTCTGACCAGTGTAATGTGGTCCCATTGTGGGGTTGATTTATAATTTCCCTGTTGATGGATGAGTGGCATGTCTTTTCATGTGTCTGTTAGCCATCTGGGTATCTTTGGAAACATGTCTATTCGTGTTTTCTGCTCATTTTTAATCAGAGTATTCATTTTTTTGGTGTGGAGTTTTAAGTTCTTTATACAATGTGGATACTAATTCTTTATCAGATACATCATTTGCAGATATCTTCTCCCATTCCATAGGTTGCATTTTAGTTTTGTTGATTGTTTCCTTTGCTATGCAGAAGCTTTTTATTTTGATGATGTCCCAATAGTTTATTTTTACTTTTCTTACCTTGCCTCAGGAAACCTATCTAGAAGACTACAGTTGGCAAGGCTGCTGTCAAAGAAGTTACTGCCTGTGTTCTTTCCTGGGATCTTGATGGTTTCATGTCTCACATTTAGGTCATTCATTGTTATTATATTTCATTCATCATTCATTTTTATTATATTTTTGTGTATGGTGTAGGAAAGTGGTTCAGTTCCATTCTTTTCCATGTTGCTGTCCAGTTTTCCCAACACCCATTTGTTGAAGACACTTATTCAATATTTCCTTCTTTGTTAAGGTTAATTCACCATGTAATTGTGAATTCATTTCTGGGTTTTCTGTTCTGTTCCATTTAGATCTGTGCCTCTATTTTTTGTGCCAGTACCACACTGTATTAATCATTACATCTTTGTAGTATAGTCTGAAGTCCAGAACTATGGTGCTACCAGCTTTTCTTTTTCAAGTCTGCTTTGCCCATTTGGGGTCTTTTGTAATTTCATACAAATTTAAGGTTTGTCCCAGCTCTTTGGAAAGTGCTGGTGGTATTTTGATAGGGATTGCATTAAATGTATAGATTGCTTTAGGTAGAATAGACATTTTAAGAATACTTGCTCTGCCAGTCCATGAGCATGGAATATCTTTTTTTTTTTTTTTCCATTCCACTGTGTCCTCTTCAATTTCAGTTTTCAGAGTACAGATCCTTTTCCTCTTTGGAGAGGTTATTCCTAGGTATCTTGCTGTTTTAAGTGCAATTATAAATGGCAGTGCTTTCCTTCCTTAATTTCTCTTTATGTTGCTTCACTATTCCAGATTTCTGTATGTCAATTTTGTATCCTGCAACCTTAGTGAATTTGGATATCCTTTCTACCAGTTTTTTGGTGGAATCCTTCAGGTTTTGTAGCTAGAATATGTCATCTGCAAAGAGTGAAAGTTTGACTTCTTCCTTGCCGATTTGCTTGTCTTTTATTTTTTTGTTTGTGTTATTGTTGTGGCTAGGACTTCCAGTACTGTCTTAAATTGCAGTAGTGAAAGTAGGCATCCCTATCTTGTTGAAGAAAAGCTGTCAGTTTTTCCCCCTTGAGGATATTAGCTGTGGGTTTTTCATAATTGACCTTTATTATGTTGAGGCATGTTCCCTCTAAAAACCTGCTTTGGTTGGTGGTTTTTATCATGAATGGATGTTGTACTTTGTCACATGCTTTTTCTGTGTCTAGTGAAGTGATCATATGGTTCTTATCCTTTTACTGATGTGGCATATCATGTTGATTGATTTGTAACTTTGAACCACCCCTGCAGCTCAGGAATAAATCCCACTTGATCATGGTGAATGAGTCTTTTAATGTGTTGTTGGGATTCAATTTTCTAGTGTTTTATTGAGAATTTTTGCATCCATGTTCATCAGGGATATTGGCCTATACTTCTCTGTTTGAGTGGAGTCTTTATCTGGCCATATAGAATGAATTTGGGAGTCATCCTTCCTTTTCTATATTTTGGAATAGTTTGAGAAAAATAGGTATTAACTCTTCTTTAAGTTTTTGGTAAATGTACCTATGAAGCCATGTGTTCTTGGATGTTTTGTTTCTTGAAAAGATGTTTTGATTGCTCATTCAGTTTCTTTACTGGTTATCAGGCTGCTTAAGTTTATATGTCCTTTTCTTCCAGGTTTTCCAATGTGTTTTTCTAATACTCTCCTGTAATTGTTTGTATTTCTGTGGTCTTGCATGTTATTTCTCCTTTCTCATTTGTGATTTTACTTATTTGGGTATTTTCTCTTTTCTTTTTGATAAGCCTAATTAGACGTTTATCAATTTTATTAATTTTTTCAGAGAACTAGCCCCTGACTTCAACATTTTTTAAAATTAACTAATTTATTTATTTATTTTCCATGTCATTGATTTCTGGTCTAATCTTTATTATGTCCTTCTCCTTTTTTCTACTGGCTTTGGACTTCATTTGTTCTCCTTTTTCTAGGTGTTTTAGATGTAAGGTTAGGTTGTGTATTCGAGACTTTTTTTGCTTCCTGAAGTAGGTTTGAATTGCTATATACTTCCCTTATAAGACCCCCTTTGCTGCATTCCAATGGTTTTGGACTGTTGTGTTTTATTTCAATGTGCTTTTTATTTCTTTTTTGATTTCCTGGTTGACTAGTTGACCCATTCACTCATTTTTATTTTTTTTAAGGATATTGTTTAAATTTGTATATTTGTGGTCCTTCCAGACTTTTTCTTTGGCTTCAAGTTCCATAGTATTGTGGTCAGAAAATATGTATCATATGATCTCACACTTTTTGTACTTGTTGATGCTTGTTTTGTGACCCTAATATGTGATCTGTTGTGGAGAATGTCTCATGCGCACTTGAAAACAATGTGTATTCTGTTGCTTTGGGGTGGAATGTTCTGCATATATTTACAAAGCCCATCTGGTCCAGTGTTTAAAGCCATCGCTTCCTGTTTGACTTTTGCTTAGGTGATCTGTCAGTTGACGAAAGTGGAGTGTTAAAGTCCCTACTATTATTGTACTGTTATGAATGGGTTCCTTTCCATTTGTTATTAACTGTTTTATGTACTTGGGTGCTCTCATGTTGGGCTCATAAGTATTTACAATTGTTAGATATTCTTGTTATATTGTCCCCTTTTATGATTATACAGTGCTCTTGTCTCTTGTTAGCACTCTTTATTTTCAAGTCTATTTTGTCTGACATAAGTATTGCTACTCCAGGTTTCTTTTGATACCACTTGCATGAAAGATATTTCTCTGTCCCCTCATTTTCAACTTGCAGATGCCTTTAGGTCTAAAATGAGTCTTTGGTAGCCAGCATACAGATGGGTTTTATGTTTTATATCCATTCTGACACCCTGTGTCTTTTGATTAGACCACTCAGAGCATTTGAATTCAAAGCAATTATTGATATTCATGTATTTAGTGCCATTTATTTTGTTGTTTCTGGGGATTTTCTTGATCCTTTCTTGTCTTTGTCACCCTCAGTCTCTTTTTTGCCTTCAAAGAATTCCCTCAATATTTCTTGCAGGGCTGACTTAGTGGTCATGAACTCCTTTCATTTTTGTTTATCTGGGAAACTCTTTACTTCTCCTATTCTACATGACAGGATTGCTGGATGGTGTGCTCTTGGCTGTAGATTTTTCCCTTTCAGCATGTTGACTATACCATGCCACTCTCTTCTAGCCTGCCAAGTTTCTGTGGATGGATCTTCTGCTAGCCTTATGGGTTTTTCCTTGAAAGTTAAGGATGTTTGTCTTGCTGCCTTTAAGATTTTTGTCTCTATCACTCTATTTTGCAGTTTTAATTTCTGTATGTCTTGGTATTGGCCTGCTTTTGTTGATTTTTAAAGAGAGTGCTCTGTATCTCCTAGATCTCAATGTCTGTTTTCTTCCCGAGATTAGGGATGCTTTCAGCTATGATTTCCTCAAATTAATTTTCTGCCCCCCACCCCTTTTCTCTCTCTCCTTCAAGAACTCTGTGATGTGAATGTTACTACATTTGATGAAGTCACTGAGTTCTCTAAATCTATTCTTATGTTCCTTAATTATGTTTTCTCTCTTTTATTCACCTTCATTAATTTCCATAGCTTTGTCTTCTAGGTTACTAATCCTTCTAGACTCTGTTCATTGGATTAAGCTTGTTTCTATGCACCTTTCATTTCTGACTCTTTCTAAACACTTTTTTTGTGCACCTTTCATTTCTGACTCTTTCTAAACACTTTTTTTTCCCTCTATAGATTATGTCTCCCTAAAATCTTCTGTTCTTTGCTGAGTCCCCTGAGTATTGTTATGATTGTTGCTTTTAGTGGATATCAGGGATGTCACTTAATATCTTTGTCTCTGTGTTAGAAAAACTCCTAATAGTAGTGTCCTGTATAGAAGAGGTCACCTATGGTTCAGGGCCTTCAGGGAGTGTCTCTGCTGTGTGCTGTATACACTCTGCTGCTGTGTTTTGAGTGGTCTATTTCTCAGGCCATTTGTCTGCAGACATTCTTCTTGCCTGCTATGTGCAGTGTTTGTACCCTGGCCAGAATGTAGCAAGTTTTAGCTAAGTGTGTTCTGGTCTGCTTGTGAAATGAGACCTGACACCACGTCTATCAGAACTGAGGCCCTAAAGAACTCTCTGGGAGACAGGGTGTGGGCAGGAGTTTGTGCTGGGCTTTTGAGGGGGTAGGTGCACCATGCTGGGACTGAGGCAAGCTTGAATGAGAGGGGTGGTCTTTTCAGAGTTCTTTGAAGGACAACTTCAGTTGAGCAAGCTTAGGCAGCCAGTGTAAGCTTCTGGGCTGCTTCCCACAGATGGCTCTGTGTTTATCCTGAAGGGTGGAGGATGAAAATCTTGTTAGTCAGCTCCTTTATTCCCAGGGAGGTGTCTGTGCCTCTCAGGGAAACACTCCAAGGAGAGCAAATAATCTGCTGCTGTACTTCTGATCTTGTTTCCACATCATCTGTACCTGGGTTGTTTGCTTGCTTCCTATTCAGGAGCAGGGTCATGCCCTGAGGGGTTATCCCAGCCTAGCCCACTGACCTTTAAAAATCTAGCTTTTATTTTGCTGAGCATAGTACCCTCTAGTTCCAATACGTCAATCAGAGAAAGACAATTATCATATGATCTCTCTGATACGAGGAAGTTGAGAGGCAATGTGGGGGGTTTGAGGGATAGGAAATGAATAAATGAAACAAGATGAGATAGGGAGGGAGACAAACCATAAGACACTCTTCATCTCACAAAACAAACTGAGGGTTTCTGGGGAGGGGGATAGGGAGAGGATAGTGGGGTTATGGACATTGGAGAGGGTATGTGCTATGAAGTGTGTAAACCTGGCGATTCACAGACCTGTATCCCTGGGGCTAATAATACATTATATGTTAATTAAAAAGTAAAAAATTAGAAAAAAATCTAGCCTTTAACCCCTTTTGATTGCAATGGCTTTGGGGAAGTATTCTCCTTTTGTGATCACCTGTAGTTACGTCTCTCTCTCCCCCTTCTCCCTCCCCTCCATAGCACATGTGTTCCCTTTCTCCATCAAACCACATCTCTCTACTTCCCACTGTCTGCGTTTAGTGTGCCTCTTCTTTCCCTTTAGTTGTGGAGTTTGTTATCTCAGTCCTCAGATTGATTTCTGGGGGATTTAGGATGATTTGATAGTTACCTATTTGTGTTCCTATGACTGTGGGAGTCTAGGGTACTCCTAGACTCCATGGTCTGGTCTGTTGCCATCTAGGTTGGAAGCAGTTCTGATACAAACTTTCATATATGCCATTTCTTGAGTAATCTGTTATTTTCAGTATACATCCAGAAATGAAATTGTTGTGTCATATTCTAAGAAATGGAATTGCTGTATTATATTGTAGTTGAGTAATCATTATTTTCCACAGGGCTGTACCATATTTTTTAAAAGTCTTGGTTCTGTGTGCCCTTTTCTTCTATTTGTTGAAAGAGTTCAGGAAGATTGATATTCTTTTTCCTGTAAATATTTTTTAGGTTTGGCTGGTAAAACACATCTGGATCTGTGCTTTTCTTTGCTTGCAGGTTTTTCTTAACTTTACTTTGTTATAATTCCATCTAGATTGTTTACTTCTTTTTTCCAGTTTGGTGTATTTTGCTCTTGTCAAAATGGGTCCTTATCCATCTAAATTATCTAATTTTTGTTGTAAAATTGTTTACTGTTTTAACCAATATCTCTTCATTTTCTCCAACCCCAACCTCTGGATATCATATTCTATTTCTGTAAGCTCTGCTTTCTAGTTAGGTTTTACATATAGTTGATACCATAAAGTATTCTTTTTATATGTCTGGCTTATGTCCATTAGTAAAGTGTTTTCCACACTAATCCATTTTTTTAAATGGCCCAAGGTTTTTAAAGGTTGAATAAAATCCAGTTATCTCCCTATATACAACTTTATTTTAAATTAGTGGACATGTAGGGTGTTTTCATTTCTTGGCTACTATGAATAATGTTGCAGTAAACATGGATGCATATCTATTTTAGAGATAGTGATTTCATTTTCTTTGCTACACCCTCAGAAGTGGGATTCTTGGATCACATAGTAAAGAAAGGATAGATCTTCAACTTCTTTGGTCAATGTTCTAGAGATTTCAATGTATACATATTTCACAAGTATTTTATTTTCTTAGTATTTTATTGTTCTTTATGCTAGTATAAATGGCTAGTATAAATTGTTTTCCTGATTGTACTTTGACATAAGTCCATAGAAATGTTAGACCATAGAAATGCAACAAATTGTTATATGTTGACTTTGAATCCTGTGGTCATTTTTAGGCTATAGAAATGTAGCAGATTGTTGTGTGTTGACTTTGTATCTTGTGAATTTTTTTTTTATTCTTCTCACTTGATTTTTTTTCAATTTTTATTTAAATTCTAGTTAGTTTACGTATAGTGTAATATGGTTTCAGCAGTAGGATATATGATTCATCACTTTCATATATCATCCAGTGCTTATCATAGCAAGTGCTCTCCTTAATACCTATCACCAGTTTAGCCCACCCAGGTCCCTCCCATCAACCCTCAGTGTGTTCTCTATGGTTAAAAGTATCTTAATGGTTTGCTTCCACCTATCATTTTTTCCCTTCCTATAGATTCATCTCTTTCTTAAATTCCACATGTGAGTGAAATCACTTGGTATTTGTCTTTCTCAGACCAAATTAATGTCACTTACCTTAAAATACTCTAATTCCATCCAAGCCCTGGCAATGGAAAGGTTTCATTCCATTTGATGGCTGAGTAATATTATTGTGTGTGTGTGTGTGTGTGTGTGTATAAATACCTAGTAGTGCAATTGCTGAGTCATAGGGTTTTTCTGTATTTAAACTTGAAGGAATATCTGTATTGTTTGTTATCCAGAGTGATTGCACCAGTTTGTATTCCAGCAGTAAAAGAGGGTTCCCCTGTTTTCACATACCAACACCTGTTCTTCTTTTTTTAAATTATATATTATTTTTTCAGCGTTCCAGAATTCATTACTTATATACCACACCCAGTGTTCCATGCAATATGTGCCCTCCATAATACCCAACACCAGGCTCTTCCAACCCCCAACCCTGCTCCCCTCCAAAAACCTGTTTGTTTCTCAGAGTCCACAGTCTCTCATGGTTCTTCTCCCCTTCTTATGTCCCCAAACATACTTCTCCTCTTGTACTCCCAGTGTCCTCCATGTTATTCCTTAGGCTTCACAAGTAAGTGAAACCATATGATAATTGACTCTCTCTGCTTGACTTATTTCACTCAGCATAATCTCCTCTAGTCCCGTCCATGTTGATACAAAAGTTGAGTATTCATCCTTTCTGATGGAGGTATAATACTCCATTGTATATATGGACCATATCTTCCTTATCCATTCTTTGATTGAAGGGAATCTTGATTCGTTCCACAGTTTGGCGACTGTGGCCATTGCTGCTCTGAACATTGGAGTACAGATGGCCCTTCTTTTCACTACATCTGTATCTTTGGGGTAAATTCCCAGTAGTGCAATTGCAGGGTCATAGGGCAGCTCTATTTTTAACTTCCTAAGGATTCTCCACACTGTTTTCCAAAGTGGCTACACCAACTTACATTCCCACCAATAGTATAAGAGGGTTCCCCTTTCTCCACATCCTCTCCAGCACTTGTTGATTTCTGTCTTCTGAATTTTGGGCATTCTAACTAGTGTAAGGCACTATCTCAATCTTTAATTCAAATTAAATTTAATTTGAATCTCCCTGATGGCTAGTGATGATGAACATTTTTCCATGTACTCTGATAGCCATTTGTATGTCTTCACTGGAGAGGTGTCTGTTCATGTATCCTGCCCATTTTTTGACTGGATTATCTGTATTTTGGGTGCTGAGTTTGAGGAGTTCTTTATAGACCTTTCATATCAGCCCTTGTCTGTACTGTCATTTGTGAATATCTTCTCCCATTACATGTGGTGCTTCTTTGTTTTATTGACTGTTTCCTTTGCTATGCAGAAGCTTTTGATCTTGATGAAATCCCAAAAGTTCATTATTGCTTTTGTTTCCTTTGCCTTTGGAGACATATCTTGAAAGATGTTCCTGTGGCCGATGTCAAAGATGTTACTGTCTATGTTCTCCTCTAGGATTTTGATAGATTCCTGCTTCACACTGATGTCTTTTGTCCATTTCGAGTTTATCTTTGTGTATGGTGAAAGACAGTGGTTGAGGTTCATTCTTCAAAGAGAATGGTGAGGTTCGCACATAGCTGTCCAATTTTTCCAGCACCATTTATTGAAGAGACTGTCTTGTTTCCACTGGATATTTTGTCCTGCTTTGTCGAAGATTAGTTGACCATAGAGTTATGGGCTCATATCTGGGCACTCTACTCTGTTCCACTGGTCTGTGTGTCTGTTTTTGTGCCAGTACCTTGCTCTCTGGGTGATCACAACTTTGTAGTAAAGCTTGAAATCAGGCAACGTGATGGCCCCAGTTTTGTTTTTTCTTTTTCAACATTTCCTTAACAATTTGGTGTCTTTTTTGGTTCCATACAAATTTTAGGATTGTTTGTTCCCTGACTTTGAAAAACGCAAGTGGAATTTTGAAGAGGAAGGTATATGCTCAAGGCAGTATAGACATTTTAAGAATGTTTATTCTTCTCATCCATGGGCATGGAATGGTTTTCCATATTTTATGTCTTCTTCAACTTCTTTCATGAGTGTTCTGTAGTTCCTTCAGTACCTTTACATTTACCTCTTTGGTTAAGTTTATTCCCAGGTATCTTACGGTTCTTGATGCTATAGTAAATGGAATCGATTCTTATTTCCTTTCCAATGTGTCATTCAACGTTCCTGTTTCTTTATTGATTTTCTGCTTGGATGATCTATTACTGAGTGGCATGTAAAGATCCCCTACAACTAATGTATTCATATCAATATGACTGTATATTTTGATTAACATTTGGCTTATGCAGTTGGGTGTTCCGACATTGGGGGCATAAATATTTAAAATTGTTGGATATTTTTTGGTGGATAGCCCCTTTAAGAATGATGTAGCATCCTTCTATATCTCTGAATACAGTCTTTAGCTTAAAATCTAATTTATCTGATATGAGAATCAGTACCCCAGCTTTCTTTTGAGGCCCACTGGTATGAAAGATGGTTTTATGTCCCTACACTTTCAGTCTGGATGTATCTTTAGGTTCAAATGCATCTCTTGTAGACAGCCATATGGATGGTCCTGTTGTTTTAGCTGGTCTGCAACCCTGTGCCGTTTTACAGATGCATTTTCGTAAAATGCTTTCAGAGTAATTACTGAAAGATACGTTTTTATTTGACATCATGTTGTCTGTGAAGTCCTTCTTTATATAAATTTGTCTCTGTAAATTTCTTTTTTATATCACTCTTGGGTTATTTCTTTTATAGAATCTCTCCCCCTTACTATTTCTTATAGTGCTGGCTTGGTGGTCACATCGTCTTTTAAGCCTTGCTGTTCGTGGAAGCTCTTTACCTCTCCATCCAATTTGAATGTCAGCCTTGCTGGATATAGTATTCTATACTATAGGATGTTCTTCTCATTTAGTGCTCTGAATATGTCTTTCCAGTCCTTCTGGCTTGCCAGGTTTCTGTGGGCAGGTCTGATGTTATTCTGATGGACCTTCCTCTGTATGTAAGGAATCTGTTCTCCCTGGCTGCCTTTAGGACCTCCTGTCTGAGATTATGATTCATGAATTTCACAATTAGTGTCTGGAGGTCTTTCTAGACTCATTGATCTTGGGGAGCGCCCTTTCTGCCTCTAGGACACAAACAGTTGTTCCATTCCTTTCATTGGGAAAATTTTTATCCAGAATTTGTTCAACTGTACCTTCTCTTCTAGTCTTCTCTCTTTCTCCACCCCCTCAGGGATCCCAATAATTTAGACATTGGAAGGTTCATGGCGTCATTTATTTCCCTAATTTTGTATTCATGGCTTCTAAGCCATTTGTTCCAGGCCTCCTCCTGATCCTTCTTTTCTATCAGTTTGTCTTATATATAGATCACTAATTTGATCTTCTGCCTTGGTTACCCTAGCTGTTATAATATTTAGATTAGACTGGATCTCACTGATAACATTTTTTAGACTCACTTCTCACTCATTTCAGTCTCCTTTCTGCCATTAGAGATTCTATGTTGCCAGTAATGGTTTCTCCAGCCTAACCATTGCCTGGATAATTGTTGCCTTGAATTCCGTTTCTGACATATTGTTTATGTCCATATCTAGTAGTTAGTTTTGTTTGAGAGGGCCCAGTCTGTAAATTTTTCCTCTGTTGGGTGTTCCTCCTCTTAATCATTTTGGTGACAAGTGATTGAGGGGATATATAGCTGAATATATCAACCATGATCCAGGCAAGGTGCACCCTGGAAAGTTTGGAGCAATCAGAAATCACTACCAAAAAGGAAGAGAAAAGAGAAAAAGAGATTGAAAGAGAGGTTAAAAGAAAGATAAAACCCAGCCACGTGAGCCCCAAAGTAGGATTTATAAAGTATATAAAGAAAAATGAACAAATAAAAGACTGACAAAAGTAAAAGACAAAAAAAAAAAAGACAACCCAACGAAAATGAACCCCAAGTATAAGACATATATAGAAGAAAAACAAATGCACAGATACTGACAGAAGAATAAGATGGGAAGGTGGTTATAAACATTTGATGTGGGCAAAGGAGGTTATTTTGGCTCTTTGTGGGTGTATTTTGTTATTTTTGTTGAAGGACTCAACCTTTCAGAGATACAGGGAATTTAAAACTAGTTTATATATAGGGGTATCTGTCTATGTATTAATAAAAAAATGAAAAGGAGAAAAAAGACACAGAAACCAAGGTATATGTATGAAGAAAGTTGAACTTAAAAATTATGTGATATGTTGTATTAAACATCTAGTTGTATGGTAAGTAGGTAAAAAAAATAGAAGAAGAAGCATGATAATGAATTTAAGAACAAAACAACAGAAAACAAGAGTGGTATCTATGAAATATATAGGTTTTGGGGCAGTACCCAGGGTTTAATATATTGTTTTCCGCTGATGCTGGGGTTTTACATAACCCTCCGGTTATTTTCCTCTTGTTCTTTGGGTTTCTCCTCTGGGCGAGGGGCCTGCCTCATTGTTTCCCATTCAGTCTTACTTAGGGTAAATCATCCTTTCCCCCATCAACGAGCTGCACTTTGTGGAAACCAGGTTTTCAGGCTTTTGTTCTCTGGAGGTTTTTGTTCTTTGGTAGGTTTTGGGGGCTTTTCAGAGGGTTAGAGCCAAGTGAAATGATTCAGTCGTCTGCCCCGAGAGAGCCCTCAGTCTGCTCTGCTCTGAATGGTCCAGATCACACAGACTCCTCTGCAAACTCCGCTGAACACTGCAATCTCCCATAGGTGGTGTACTCCCCCAGCCACTGTCTCAGTGGTCGCCAAAGGTCCCCACTTGTCTCTGCAACCCCGTGGCACTAAATCTGTGAGTGATATTGGCCCAGGGAGCCTGATTCTGGTGGCTTCCATTGCTGGAACTGCTGTCTGGAGTCCAGGCCCATGCCAGGTGTACTCACATGTGGCAGTGATGGCCGTGGTGGTGGTGGTGGTGGCTGCAGCAGCGGTGCAGGTTGTGGAAGGTGGAGGGTCCAGGGACTTCTGGCAGAAGGCTACACATGGGCTCTCTCAGGCGTGGACATGGGCACGCCCAACCCAAATGATGGTGCAAGCAGCAGAAAGTCGTGGGCTCAGGGACCATGGACTGGAGCCCCCGCCAGGCTCTCTCAGGCATGGATGGGCCTGGCTGTGAATGTCCTGGGACCCTGGGCTTAAGGCCATAACTGTGGCTGCCTGATTCCAAACCATTTATCCCTTAAGACCCTTTGTTCTGGTTTTTTTTTTTTGGGGGGGGGTTGTTTTTGCTTTTGCTTTTTTTCTTTTTCTTTTAACTAGACTCCAAGCTAATTCTGGTTCCCAAGCACAGGGCACTTTCATATTGGGGTGTTACTTTCCAATGGGTCACTTCTGGTGGCTCCTTCCTCCTTCTGTTTATCCTTTGATATCAGTCTGAGCTCTCCTACTTTGCTTCACCTCTCCACTGGTGATCTGCTGCCCCTGTAGAGATCCAGAAGGGTATAATCGTACATCTCAGGCTGATTTTGTGTTCAGGTGTTCAGAGTGTTTTGGTTGATATTTATCCATTGCAGGGGACTGGTTGAAACAAGGTCTCCTTTTTTTCCTGCCATCCCCTCCTCCTCCATTTCTATTTTTTTTATATTTAAAGATTTTATTTATTTATTTAACACAGATTGATCGATATCACAAGTAGGCAGAGAGGCAGGCAGAGAGAGAGGAGGAAGCAGGCTCCCTGCTGAGCAGAGAGCCCAATGCGGGGCTTGATCCCAGCTGGGATCATGACCTGAGCCGAAGGCAGAGGCCTTAACCCACTGAGCCACCCAGGCGACCCTCCATTTCTATTTTTTGAAACAGCCTTAGAAGAATAGGCATTGATTCTTTTGTAATAATTTGGTAGATTCCCCTGAGAAGCCATCTGGCCCCACATTCTTTTTTGTTGGGAGATTTTTGATTCCTGCTTCAATTTCCTTGTTATGGGTCTGTTCAGATTTTCTATTTCTTTCTGTTTTGGTTTTAGTAGTTTATGTGTTTTTAGGAATGCATCCATGTCTTTCAGATTGTGTAATTTCTTGGAATAGAGGTCCTCATAATATTTTCTTCTAATTTTGCTTCTTTGGTGTTGATTGAGATCGGTCCTCTTTCATCACTGATTTTGTTTCTCTAAATTCTTTATCTATTTTTGTTGAGTCTGGTTGGGGGGTGTCTATCTTATGAATTTGTTCAGAGAAACATCTAGTTTCATTGATCTGTTCTACTGTACCTTTCATTTTCATTTCATTGTTTTCTGCCCTCATCTTTATTATTCATCTTCTCCTGCTAGATTTAGGCTTTAGCTGGCTGTTTTTTCCCCAGCTCCTTTAGGTGAATTGAGACCTTTCTTGTTTCTTGAAAAAGGCTTGTGTTACTATAAACTTCCCTCTTAGGACTGCTTCTACTGAATCTCAAGGGGTTTGATAAGTTATCATTTTCATTTGTTTCTGTGAATTAGTTTAATTTTTCCCTTAATTTCCTGGCTGACTCATTTATTCTGTAGTGGAATGATTTATAGCCTCAATGTATTTTAGTTCTTACCAAATTTCCTCTTGTGACTGAGTTCAGGTTTCTAGGGACTGTGATCTGAAAATATGCAAGAAATATCCCAATCTTTTTGTACCAGTTGAGATCTGAGGTGTGACCTCTATATGATCTATACTGGAGAATGTTCCAGATGCATTCAAGAAGAATGTATATTCTGTTGCTTTAGGTTGGAATGTTCTGTATATAATTGTGAAGTCCATCTGGTCCAATGTGTCAGATCCCTGGTTCAGAGCCCTTGCTTCTGCTTGATATTCTGCCAGGGTGGTCTGTCCATTGCAGTAAGTGGGTTGAATTCCCCTCTAATTATTGTATTATTACCAGTGTGTTTTTTTAGTTCATTATTAATTGGTTTACATAGTTGACTGTTCCCATGTTAGGGATGTAAATATTTACAATTGTTAGATCTTCGTCTTGGATAGGACCTTTAATTGTGATATAGTATTCTTCCTCATTTTATTTTATGGGCTTTGGTTTAAAATCTAATTTGTCTGACATGAATATGGAAAAGTCCATTTTATGTCCATTTGCATGTAAATGATCCTCCAGCCCTTCATGTTCAGTCTGGAAGTATCTTTGGGTTTAAAATGAGTCTCTCGCAGACAGCGTATTGATGGGTCTTGCTTGTTTATCCTGTCTGATTTTTTTTGCACATTTAGCTCATTTACATTTAGGCTAACTGTTGAAGGATATGTTTTTGATGACTTTCTATTACGTTTAAAGTCCATTTCTGTATATTATCTCTGTTTCTTTCTGGTCTATTTCAGTTTATTCCTTTTCAGTGATCCAGAATTCATTGTATATGCATCACACAAAGTGTTCCATGCAATATGTGCCCTCCATAATACCCAACACCAGGCTCACCCAACCCACCACCCTACTCCCCTCCAGAAACCTCA
The DNA here is from genome assembly GCA_003697995.1 of Taxidea taxus jeffersonii. Taxonomy (NCBI): domain Eukaryota; kingdom Metazoa; phylum Chordata; class Mammalia; order Carnivora; family Mustelidae; genus Taxidea; species Taxidea taxus. The sequence goes on from ML095639.1 coordinate 58,218, forward strand.
GTTTGTTTCTCAGAGTCCACAGTCTCTCATGGTTCATCTCCTCCTCCAGTTTCCCCCAACTCACTTCTTCTCTCCATCTCCCTGTATCCTCTGTGTTATTCCTTATGTTCCACAAGTGAGACCATATGATAATTGACTTTCTGTACTTGACCTTTTTCACTCACCATAATCTCTTCCAGTGCTGTCCATGTGGATACAAAAGTTGAGTATTCATCCCTTCTGATGCAGGCATAGTACTCCGTTGTATATATGGACCATATCTTCTTTATCCATTTGTCTGTTGAAGGGCATCTTGGCCCTTTCCACAGTTTGGTGAATGCGGCCATTACTGCTATGAACATTGGGGTACAGATGGCCCTTCTTTTCACTGCATCTGTATCTTTGGAGTAAATACCCAGTAGTGCAATTGCAGGGTCATAGGGAAGCTCTATTTTTAATTCCTTAAGGAATCTCCACACTGTTTTCCAAGGTGGCTGCACCAACTTGCATTCCCATCAACAGTATTAGAGGGTTCCCCTTTCTTACATCCTCTCCAACACTTGTTTCTTGCCTTCTCGATTTTTGCCATTCTAAATGGTGTAAAGTGGATTTGAATTTCCCTGATGGCTAATGATGATGAACATTTTTTCATGTATCTGTTAGCCATCTGTATGTCTTCTTTGGAGAAGTGTTTGTTCATGTCTTCTGGCCACTTTTTGAGTGGATTATTTGTTTTTTTGGTGTTGAGTTGGAGAAGATTTTATAGATCTTGGATACTAGTCCTTTGTCTTTAGTGTCATTTGTGAGTATCTTCTTCCATTCCTTGGGTTCTTCTTTGTTTTTGTTGACTGTTTTCTTTGGTGTGCGGAAGCTTTTGATCTTGATGAAGTCCCAAAAGTTTGTTTTCGCTTTTGTTTCCTTTGCCTTTGGAGACATATCTTGAAATAGCTTGCTATTGTCGATATTGAAGAGGTTAATTCCCTATGTTCTCCTCTAGCATTCTGATGAATTCCTACCTCACCTTGAACTCTTTTTTTCCATTTCAAGTTTATCTTTGTGTATGGTGTAAGAGAATGGTCAAGTTTCATTCTTCTACCCATAGCTGCCCAATTTTCCCAGCACCATTTATTGAATAGACTCTTTTTTTTCCACTGGATATTTTATTTCCACTGGAGGCTTGGATGGCTCTGTATTACCCTCTCAGGACTGCCTTTCCTGTACCCCATAGGATACAGGGTCTTAAAGGGTCCCCTTTAGTGTTTCTTGGGTGACTTGGTTAGTGACCACCAGTTCTTTAGTGTCTGTTTGTTCTGGAAGGTTTTAGTTTTTTAATTTTCATTTAGTTTCTGTGTTTCCTTCTATTTTTAATGAGAGAATAGCTGCATATAGTATGCTTGGTTGCATATTTTTCTCATTTAGCATGCTGAGTATATATAATGACAGTTCTTTCTGGCTTGCCAGGTCTGTCTGGATATGTCTTCTGCCAGTCTGAAGTTTTACCCTTGTAGGTTAAGGACCTCTTGTCTGGAGTTTCAAGATTTTCTCTTTTGTCTCTGAAATTTGCAAGTTTCACTATTATAAAGTGGAGGTGTTTACATATTTTTATTGATTTTGAAGGCAGTTCTTTGTACCTCTTGGACTTGAGTGACCCTTTCCTTCCCCAGATGAAGGACATTCTTCACTATATTTTGCTGCCAAATACCTTTTGTTTCATTCTCTCTTTCCTTTTCTCCTGGGATCCCAATTTTTCCTTTTTTAAAAAAAAATTGTGTTTGTCATCATACAATAAATCATTGGTTTTTAATGTATGGTTCAGTGATTCATTATTTGCATATAAATACATGGTACTCATTAAAACATGTGCTCTCCTTAATACCTATCATCGGGTAACTCATCATCCCACTCCTCTCCCCTGGGAAACCCTCAGATTGTTTCCCAGAATCCATAGGCTCTCATGGTTTGTCTCCCGCTCTGATTTCCCCCCTTCATTGTCCCCATCCTTCCCCTATTGTCCTTCTTGCTATTCCTTATGTTCCACAGGTGAGTGAAATGATATGGAATTGTTTTTCTCTGCTTGACTTATTTCACTTAGCATGATCCCCTCTAGTTCCATTCATGTCAATGCAAATAGTGGGTGTTCATCCTGACGGCTGAGTGATATTCCATTGTATATGTGAATCATCTTTTTATCCATTCATCCATTCAACCAATCCATTTTATCCATTGAAGGGCAACTTAGCTCCTTCCACAATTTGGCTATTAACGTTTCTGCTGCTGAACATTGTGGTGCATGTGGCCCTTCTTTTCTCTGTATCTCAATCTTTATGCTAAATATTCAGTGGTGCAATTGCTGGGTCATAGGATAGTTCTAATTTTAACTTTTTGAAGAAACTTCATACTGTTTTCCAATTTCGCTGTACCAACTGCTGTTCCCACCAACAGTGTAGGAGGATTCCCCTTTCTTCACATCCTCACCAATGTTTATTATTCCCTGCCTTATTAATTTTTGCCATTCTAATGTAAGGTGGTTACCAATTTGGTTTTGATTTGAATTTTCCTGATGGCAAATAATGTTGACCATGTTTTCATGTGTTGTCTGTTAGTCATTGTATGTCTTCTTTGGAGAAGTATCTGTTCATGTCTTTTGCCCATTTTTTGACTGGATTGTTTGTGTTTTGGGTGTTGAGTTTGAGAAGCCCTTGGTAGATCTTGGATACCAGCCCTTTAGCTGTAATGTCATTTGCCACTGTGTTCTCCCATTCTGTGGACTGCCTCTTTGTTTTGTTGACACTTTTGTTGACTCTTGTTGTGCAGAAGCTTTTTATCTTGATGAAGTCCCTTCTGAAAAGTTCATTTTCGCTTTTGTTTCCCTTGTGGTTGGAGATGTGTCTTGAAAGAAGATGCTGTAGCTAATGTTGAAGAGGTTGCTATTTGTGTTTTCTTCAAGGGTTTGGATGGATTCATGTCTCACTTTGTGGTCTTTCATTCATTTTGATATTATGTTTGTATATGGCTTAAGAGAATGATTGAATTTTATTCTTGGGTATGTAGCTGTCCAATTTTCCCAGCTCCATTTTTTGAAGAAACTCTTTTTTTTCCAGGTGGAAAATTCTTCCTGATTTTTTGAAATTAGTTGACCATAGAGTTGAGGGTCCATATCTGGGCTCTCTGTTCTCTTCCATTGATCTATGTGTCTGTGCCTGTACCGTGGATTCTTGGTGACCATATCTTTGCAGTATAGCATGAAATTAGGCCATGTGATGCCCCCAAGCTTTGTTTTTCTTATTCAGTGTTTCCTTGGCAATTTGGGATCTTTTCTTGCATAGAAATTTTAGGATTGTTTGTTCCAGATATTTTAAAAATGCCAGTGATATTTTAATAGGAATGGCATTGAAAGTGTAGATTGCCCTGGGCAGCTAGACACTATCAGTATTTGTTTTTCCAGTCCATGAGCATGGAACTTTTCTCCTCTCTTTGTTTCTTCCTCAATTTCTTTCATAAGTGTTCTGTAGTTTCTAGAATATAGATCTTTTACTGCTTTAGTTAGGTTCATTACTAGGTATCTTATGATGTTTGGTACTGTTGTAACTGGAGTCAATTCTCCAATTTCTCTCTCTACAGTTAAATTTTTAGTGTGTAGAAAAGCAGCTGATTTCTGTGTAGTGATTTTGTATCCTGCCATATTATTGAACTGCTCTATGAGTTCTAGTAATTTGGGTGTGGAGTCTTTGGGTTTTCTACATAAAGTATCATGTCATCTATGAAGAGAGAGTTTGACTTTGCCCATGTGAATGCATTTTATTTCTTTTTGTTGTCTGATTGCTGATGCTAGGACTTCTAGTACTATGTTGAACAATCGTGGTGAGAATGGGCATCCTTGTTGTGTTCCTAATCTAAAAAAAGCTTAAGGCTTTCCTCCAAGAATGATATTTACTGTGAGCTTGTCATTGATGACTTTTATGAAATTGAGAAATAGTTCCTTTATCCATGATACTCTACTATGATATTCCATCATATCTATGATATCATATATTAAAACTCCAAAGAGTTTTAATCGAAAAGCATGCTGTATTTTTAAAAAATGCTTCTTCTGCATCAACTGAGATGATTATATGGTTCTTCTCTTTTCTTTTATTAATGTGATCTGCCACACTGATTGATTTGCAAATGTTGAACCATGCTTGCCTCACAAGAATAAGTCCCACCTGATCATGATGGATAATCCTTTCAATGTACTATTGGATCCTATTGGCTAGGATCTTATTGAGTATTTTGGCATCCTTGTTCATTGGGGATATTGGTCTGTAATTCTCCTTTTTGATGGAGTCTTTGATTTGTGTTGGTATCAGGATAATGCTGGCCTCATAGAACGAGTTTGGAAGTTTTCCTTCTGTATCTATTTTTTCAAAGAGCTTCAGAAGAATAGGCATGATTTCTTCTGTAAGTGTTTGGTAGAATTCACCTGGGAAACCATCTGGCCCTGGACTCTTGTATTTTGGGAGTTTTTTGATTACTGCTTCAATTTTGTTATGGTTTATCTATTTTGATTGTCTTTTTCTTCATGTTTCAGTCTTGGTAGTTTATAAGTTCCTTGGAAAGCATCCATTTTGTCCAGGTTGCTTAATTTGTTGGCATACAGTTGCTGGTAATAAGTTCTAATAATTGTTCCTCTTTCCACGGTGTTAGTCATGATCTCTCCCCTTTTCTTCATGGTTTTATTAATTTGGGTCCTTTATCTTTTCTTTTGGATAAGTCTGGCCAGAGATGTATCTATATTATTAATTATTTCAAGGAACCATTTCTAGTTTCGTTGATCTGTTCCACTGTTCTTCTTGTTTCTATTTCATTGATATCTGTTCAAATCTGTATTATTTCTCTTCTCCTGCTTGGTTTAGGTTTTATTTGCTGTTCTTTTTCCAGCCTCTTATGTGTAAGGTTAGCTTGCGATTTGGGGATTTTCATAGATTTTTGAGTGAAGTTTGGATGGCTATGTATTTTCCTTTTAGGACTACCTTTTCAGTATCTCAGAGGTTTTGGAATGATGTGTTTTCATTCTCATTCATTTCCATGAATTGTTTAAGTTCTTCAGAACTTAAGAGTCTATGCCTGGTCCCTAGTGCTTCAGTTTCCTGGTTGATCCAATCATTCCCTAGTAGGATGCTCTTTCACCTCTAAGTGTTAGAATTCATTCTGTGTGTGTGTGTGTGTGTGTGTGTGACACACAGAGAGAGAGAGACAGAGAGAGAGAGAGAGATGGAGTTGCAGGTTCAATCTTTTGTGGTCCAGAAATATGCAGGGAATAATCTCAGTCTTTTGGTACCAGTTGAGACCTTATTTCTGACCCAGTATGTGGTCTGTTCTGGAGAAAGTTCCATGAGTGTTTGAGAAGAATGTCTCTTGTTTTAGGTTGGAATGTTCTGTATACATCTATGAAGTCCATCTTGTCCAGAGTGTCCTTCAGAGCTCTTGTTTCTTTGCTGATCTTCTGCTTAGATAATCTGTCCATTGTTGTGAGTGGAGTTGAGGTCTCCTACTATTAATGTATTAATATCAATGTGATTCATTATTTGGGGCATACATATTTACAATTGTTAGTTCTTTCTGTTGGATAACACTTTAAGTATGATATAGTGTCCCTCTGTATATCTTTCTACAGTGTTTAGCCTAAACTCTAATTTGTCTGTTATGAGATGATTATTACCCCAGCTTTCTTTGAGTTCCATTGACATGATAAGTGGTTCTACATCCCCTCACTTTCAGACTGGAGATTTCTTTACCTTCAGAAGGAGTCTCTTGTAGACAGCATATGGTTGAGTCACGCCCTTCTATCCAGTCTGCAACCCTGCGCCATTTCATAGGAGCATTTAGGCCCTTTACTTCAGATTGTCTATTGAAAGATATCATTTTAGTGCCATTATATTGCATGTGAAGTCCCTGTTTCTATAGATTGTCTATTATTTCTCTTGGGGTCACTTTTCTTTCATACAATCCCTGTAATATTTCTTGCAGGACCAGCTTGGTGGTTACATATTCTTTCAGTTGCTGCCAGCCCTGAAAGTTCCTTGTCTCTCTATCCATTCTGAATGCCAGCCTTGCTGGATAAAGTATCCTTGTCTGCATATTCTTCTCATTTTGTACCTCTCTTTGTGTTGCCAGCCATTTCTGGCTTGCCAGGTCTCTGACTAAGTCTGACATTATTCTGATGTTCCTCCCTCTGTACCTATGAAATCTCTTTACCATACCTCCTCTTGGGATAGCTTCCTTGGATCTAAGATTGGGAATGTTTACTATTATATGCCAGGATGTTGGTCTGTTCTTGTTGATCTTGGGTGGGATCCTTTCTTCCTCTTGGACAAGAATATTGTTTTCTCCCCCAGGTTAGGGAAGTGCTTCAGTACACTTAGCTCAAATATACCTTCTAGTCCTTTCTCTCTCTCCATCCACTCATGGGATGTCAATAATTCTGACATTGGAACGTTTCATGGCAAATGTTCTCACGGTCTCAAAATCTGTTCTCAGTGCCTTTCATTGTTTATCCCAGCCTCTTCAGCTGCCTTTCTTTATGCCATCTTATCATCTAGCTCACTAATTTATTCTCTGCTTCAGTGCAATTTAGACTGCATCTCATTCATAACATTATTTGGGCTGGCCTGATTAGATCTCATTTCTTCCCATAGGAAATCTATATCATGGCTCATATTTTTCTCAAGCCTAGATATCGACTTTATCATTGCTACTCTGACATTTATCTTTGACATCTTGCTTATTTCCAAAGCCATTAGAAATGTGATAGAGAGGGACGCCTGTGTGGCTCAGTGGTTAAGCAGCTGCCTTCGGCTCAGGTCATGATCCCAGCATCCTGGGATCGAGTCCCACATCAGGCTCCTTGCTCGGCAGGGAGCCTGCTTCTCCCTCTGCCTCTGCCTGCTGCTCTGTCTGCCTCTGCTCGCTCACCCGCTCTCTCTCTCTCTGACAAATAAATAAAATCTTAAAAAAAAAAAGAAATGTGATAGAGAGCATATCTCTGGTGTTCTTCCTTATTGGTCTTTCCTCCTCTTAGTCATTCTATTGAGTGGTGGTTGAGTGAATATACAGGGTCCAAAGTATTAACCCTGACCCAAGCAAGATGTACGCATTTAATGGGAACCCTAGTGTTGTGGTCCTTTTTTTTTCTCAGCCTGTCCTCTAGGCAAAGGGCCTGCTGCACTGTTTCTCAGGAACCCTATTTGGACAGTGTTGCCCTGCCCCGTTGAGGTAGGAGTGGGTTCAGTGGAAACTGTTTTTTTGAGCTTTTGTTCACAGACAGCGTTCTGCATGTCTTTAGTCTCTTCAAGAATCAGAGCAGAAATGACTGCACCCAGACCTCTGGCCCAGAGCAGAAAAATTGTAGTCTATCCTTCATTTGAGCCCTCCAGGACACAGAGTCTCTGTTTCTGTCTGCGTTGCTAAAAACTACCGCCTCCCTTGTGGTGTGCATCCATAGCAACTCTCCCAGAAGCCAATCTCAGGGATGGGTCTTGTACTAGATCTTTGTGCTTCTAAAACCACAAGCAGCCCCTGTTTCGTGCATGTGCCCCTATAGCTCTTGGATCCTGTCTGGTCTTTTACCTGCCAGTACAGTTGGGAGTCTATGCCTGGTCCCCAGTGTCAGGTGCTTTTGTGCTCCGGTGTTTCGTCATCTTCCCGGCTCCAGCTTATTCTGTCTCCCTCCCACTTCTGTTTACCTTCTGATATTTCACGGCAAATTCATGACTTCAGAATTCATTCCTTGTGACCCCTGGAGTTTTTGTTCTTACATCTCAGACTGATTTTGTGGGTGTTCAGAATGATTTGGTCAATAGCCAACTAAAACCAGGGGACTGGTTGAAATAGGGTTTCCTATTCCTCTGCCATCTTGTCTCCCAGTGTTTCTAAGATTGGTATATCTTATGTCTCAAATTCTCCCCTTGTTATCCACTAGTGGTTTATCTCTCTTTTTCTTTGCTTCTTATCCTCCATCATTTTTTTCTTTGGTGTCACTAATTCTGTCTTCTATGTCACATATTCTAGCAATTAGAGTCTCCATTTTTTTTATTGCATCTCATTAATAGCCTTTTCAATTTTGACTTGATTAGATTTTAGTTATTCTATTTCTCCGGAAATGCATTCTCTAGTGTCTTCTATGCTTTTTAAAAGCCCAGCTAGTATCTTTGTAATCATTATTCTAAACTCTAGTTTCAACATCTTAACTTATTTCTATTCTGAATAGGTCCTCGGGAGTCAGTACTGCCTCTTGTTCTCTTTTTAGTGCTGAGTTTTTCAATTTTGTCTTTCTGGCCAGAGAAGAATGGATGAATGAGAGAATGAGAGAATGAGAGTTACTTCTTGAAATAACAAGAAGATCCCAGAGATATACACTGAATAACTCAGAGAATATTTGCCTCCAAAGGAAAAAAAGATTTTTAAAAAGAAAGAGAATATAATCAGGCAGGAAAACAGAATAGAGCAATACATTGGATCCTGTGTGTAGGTTGATCTATTTGTTAGAAAACTAGACCTCAAAGTTGTGGATAAAGAAAAATATATATACAAAAATAAAATTAAATATAATGAATGCATAGACTATAACTCTGAAAATGAAAAATAAAATTAAAAAAATACATAAAGATACACTTAAAAAAATAAAAGAAGAAATAGAAATGTGAATAGGTGAACAAAACAGAGCAATATTCTAGATCCTGATTGTATTTTGGTTGGTTTGTTAAATGAAGAAATTATATCCCAAAGTCTTAAAGAAAACTGTACACAGAATAAAATTTGAAGGATAGAACCAAAGGGTAAAAAAATGAAAATTTAAAATGGCTTTAATAGAGAAAAAAAATGAAATGGTGAGGAAAAAAGAATATGATCAGACAGTTGAAGAAAACAGACTTACACTAAGTTCTTGGTTTATTTAATTAATTAATAAACAAATTAATTAATTTATTTATTGAAGAAACTTCAGCCCACAATTGTAAAGAAAGAAAACCTTCCAGCTCTCTGCTCCGTGGAGAGCCTGCTTCCTCCTCTCTCTCTGCCTATCTCTCTGCCTACTTGTGATCTCTATCTGTCAGATAAATAAAGTAAAATCATAAAAAAAAAAGAAATCCTTAATGAATCTTGGAACACTGCAAGAAGAAAATTAAATTAAAAAATAAATCCTTATATATATATGTACAAATACAGCCACACACCAAATGAAAGGATAAAATGTAACTATAAAAATGAAAATTGAGAGTTGATAAAGTAAAAAATTGGTTGAATATGAAAGAGGAAAGAAATTAAAATTGGAAGACCAAATAATTGTGAGGAAAAAAAGCTGTGAATTTCACATATTATTTTCCCTTAGCACTTGAGTTTGTAGTTCTGTGTGATCAGCTGATTTAGTCTTAGTGGGATGTTCTTACCGATCTTCTGGGTAAGGGGCCTGTTGCGTGGATTCTCAGATGTCTTTGTCTGGGGCGGAATTGCATCTCCCTTGCCAGAAAGCCAGGCTAAGTAGCTCCTGATTGCTCTAAGTGGCTTTTGTTCCTTATAGGCTTTCTGTAAAGCTCTATATTTTTCTTCATCCTTTCTGTAAAGGATGAAAATGGCAGCCTCCCCATCTTTGTCTCCGGAGCAGAAAGCTAGGGGCCCCACTCCTCAGTGAGCCCTCAGGGAAAAGCAGTCAGTCACACCTGTCTCCCTGGTCTCCATCTGCACTCCATGCTCACCTAGTCTGTGACCAACTGTTTCTGTCTTAGGCGCATGACCCTGATTCGAGTCTCCAAACCTGCCAATTCCTGCAGCACACACCCATGTCACTGCTTCCAGGGGAGGAAAGTTGAGGGAGGGGGTCCCCACTGTAGTTCTGCTGCTTTTTGGGCCCCTGCTTGGAGAGCAGTCACCAGACGTGCTCAAGGTATATAGCACTCTGAGCTGAGAGCCCACTCCTGGATGCACTAATTGCAGCCAGGTTCCCTGCTCTGATGCCTGGGAGTTCTGCCACACTCAGGCACCCCTGGTTTTCCTGTGATTCCTGGAATCCTGAGACCACACTATCCTACCCGGGATTCTGCACCACTTTGCCATGCAAGCACCTTCCAGGCAGGGACATCCCTCTCTAGAGCAGACTTCTAAAAGTTCGGATTTTTTGATCCACTCCTCTGTCACTTTGCAGTAGGTGTCTTACGGAGGCTCCCTCACTCCGAGGTCAATTTTCTCATATATTGCTTTGGATTCATTTCTTCACACATCCTACCTTGCAGAAAGTGGTCACTTTTCTATTTGTAGAATTGAAGCAATTGTTTTCTTAGACTCTGATAGATTTGATAGCTATCCAGATGAATTCCTGGGGCCAGAGGAAACTAAGCTCTGCTACTCCTCTGCCATCTTGATCTGTCTCTTTTCTTTGGTGTTTTTTGTGGGGCAGGTCTACTAGCAGAGAACTATCTCAGTATTTATCTATCTCATATATTCCCAGTTTTCCTTCACTGTGAAAGAATAGTTTTTCTGGATATAGAATTTTTATTGACAGTTTTTTCCCCAGAACTCAAAACATGTTACCCTGTTGCCTTTTGACTTTCATAACTTTGAATGGGTTTATTAGTGAATATCATATATGATGAGTTGCTTCTCTCTTATTGCTTTTAAGACCATTTAAGCTGTTGAAAGGGAGATGATAGGTTGCTGTCTTTATATTGGATTTCAGTCCTTCTTTCTTCATTAAGTATCACCCTGGTTTTTGTAGGTTTGTGATTTTATTCCAGCACTCTGAAAAATTGATACTGACAAGTTTGGGTAGCGTAATCATTTTGTTAACGTACAGACATGAAGTAAGCCCTTCTGTACTAAGGCCTTCCACTTTCTTCTTCTTCAGATACTTTTCTTCTGTTTATTCCTGTGAGTCTAATACACCTATACTCGTTTTCTGATTTATTGTTTAGGCATCACAGACTTCCATTTCTGACATATTTCTCAATAATCCTCTATTCAGAGAACCAGTCAGTTTACATTTATTTCTGCTGGCTTCATTTCCAGAGTGTCTTGTCTTTATCTAGCAATACCTTTTTCTTTAGATGTTTTCTGCATATTTGCTATTCTGAGATTTTCTTATAAATGAAGTTAAATTTTCTATTAAATTTATGGTGTTTTACTTGCTGTGTAATAATAAGGTAATTGTATTTTTCAGAAATTTGGTAACAGCATAGTGATTAATCCTGTGAAAGACAAGACAATGGTGCAAGAACTTCTGGATTTTAAAGATAAGATTGATTTTATTATTGAAACATCTTTCCTGAAGAATGAAAAGTTTATTGTTGCCATGAAAGATGCTTTTGAAACATTTATAAATAAAAGACCTAACAAGCCAGCTGAGCTTCTAGGTATGGTTTTCAATTTTATGAATATGTATTTTATATTTTATTTCATCTCTTTTTAAGTTACATGATTAGAATTTAGTTTGATCTTCTAATTTGTCATAGCATTGGAAGATTATCAGTGATTTTAAATTATTTCTCTCAAGTTTAGTGTGCACAAGACATTGTTCCTTTAACTAATAGAAATCCAGCACTTTAGAAAATTCTGTTCCTTTAGCTTGTTATAAATTTAGCATTTTTTAAAAAAATGAGTAGATGAAACTAAAAAATTATAGGTAGGCCCAGTTCTTTTTCTTGTTCTTATTTTTTAAAATAAGTGAAAGATTTCCTTACTCCCACAAAACTTAATGATTTTATATTTTAAGTTATTTCTTTTTATTGACATCCTTTCTGAAAGCTGAAATAAAATATCAAATTGATATCTCTTTGTTCCTTAAGATGAATACATTTAACACTTAATAAATCTTTAAGATTTTGGGATTGACATATCTCAATTTTATATTATATAATTTCTTATAATTTGGGGGGATTTTTAAAGAGATTAGGAGCAAGGGATTGAAGAAATGACTATTGTAACATTTGGACATTGAAGTTACAGAAATATTAAAGGCACTTATTTTGTCTTTTATTTTTCTTCCATTTCTTTATCCATCACCTCATTTATTCATTTTCTGTTTTATGAAAATTAATGCCTGTGGCTCAGGAGGAAAGTATTTATTTGAAGAAATGGTTTTTGTTCATAGTATATATTTGGAAATATGGCATTACTTAGAAAATTATGTTTTACATTTTAGCGAAGTACGTGGATTCAAAACTCCGTGCAGGTAACAAAGAAGCTACAGATGAAGAACTTGAAGAATTATTAGATAAAGTAATAATTTTATTTAGGTTCATTAATGGTGAGTAGTTTGGTTTAAAATGTCTATTTAAAAATTTAAAACAGGAGACCTGGGTTGCTTGGTTGGTTAATCAATCGCCTTCAGCTCGGGTCACAATCCCAGAGTCCTGGGATCAAGTCTCCCATAGGGCTTTTTGCTCAATGCAGAGTCGGCTTCTCCTTCTCCCCCTGCTCATGCTATCTCTCTCTCTCTCTCTTTGTCAGTCTCTCTCTAAAATAATTAATAAAATCTTTTAAAAAATAAATAAATATTTAAAGCGATAATAACATTTGTGGAAAAAATCTAAAGATGTTAATGTGCAGATACCAGTATAAACAGAATTCAAATAATTTTTTATGGTGGTAAAAGTGATAACTTAAAATACTTTTAAAATTCAGCGACAGCAAGTATGTTCATGGTGTTGCACAGACATGACAATCACCTAGTTTAAAACATTTTCATCATAAGCTCCCTACAAATTAAGCAATCATTTGTCATTTTCTTCTTGCCTTCAGCTTCTGGCAACCAACGATTTGACTGCTCCACATAAATTTATGTACTTTGAGATATTTTATATAAATTCAGTCATGTAATGTGACCACTTGTGTTTCACTTGCTGTTATTTACATGATTCTCAGATACTATGGTTATAATATGTCATTTAATTGGCATCTGGTATTATTTTGTATTTTCTGAGTCTGCATTAAGGTTTTTTTCTTTAAATATTACAGGGAAAGATGTTTTTGAAGCCTTCTACAAAAAAGATTTAGCCAAACGTCTTTTACTTGGCAAGAGTGCTTCAGTGGATGCAGAAAAATCAATGCTGTCTAAACTAAAACAAGGTATGTGTCTTGACATGTATAGTGTTTATCTCAGTCATTTCAGGCGTTCTGTGCTTCATGAATCTGCATGGAAAACAATGACTTCATCTCTATGTATCAGTTTGTTTTACATATCAGTTTACTTAGTACCTTAAAAGCTACTACATTAATGTGATCATCCAAACTATGTGCATATATTTTGCAGCTTTCTCACCTTTGTGATCTCACAGGAGAAATATTTTAATTTTATATTTACAAATTTTTTATATTGGCCAAACTTTGTACATGCAAGCTGGGATCAGTAGCAAATATAAGTTAAATAGAGAGAGAGAGAGAGAGAGAGAGAGAGAAGCATGAAGGCTTTATATACTCAGGAAGTTGAGTACAGTTTCTTAGGGAAGCATAATTGAAATGAGATATGAAAATATAGAAATTCTGAAAATGAAGGCAGAGATATAGTTCATGCTACAGAGTTTGGAAAGCTGGGAAGTCAGAATAATCAGAGAGCATGAACATACAGCAGCTGTCCTAAAAGCTGAACTAAGTTAACCAGAATCAGATTTTGCTTGACCTTGGAGACTGTGTCTGTGATACTGTTTTATATCCTACAAACAGAAGAATTATTGAACCATTTGAAACAACATTGGAAGCTCTCATTTATTTTTTCCCTTTCTTTCAAGCTTTTTTTTTTTTTAATTCTAGTGAAGTAACATGCAGGGTAATGTATGTTTCAAGAGTAGAATTTATGGACGCCTGGGTGGCTCCGTTGGTTAAGCAGCTGCCTTCGGCTCAGGTCATGATCCCAGCATCCTGGGATTGAGTCCCACATCCGGCTCCTTGCTCAGCAGGGAGCCTTCTTCTCCCTCTGCCTCTGCCTGCCAATCTGTTTGCCTGTGCTCATTCTCTCTGACAAATAAAATCTTAAAAGAAAATTAAAAAAAAAAAAGAGTAGAATTTAGTGACCCATCACTTATATACAGCACTAAGTGCTCATCACAGGAAGGGCTCTCCTTATTTCCCATAACCCATTTAATACATCCTCCTACCCATCTCCCCTCTGGAAACCATCAGTTTTCTAGAGGTAAAACGCTGTTTTATGACTTGTCTCTCTTTCCCCTTATGTTCATCTGTTTTGTTTCTTAAATTCCACATATGAGTGAAATCATATGGTATTTGTCTTTCTCTGACAAACTTACCTTGCTTAGCACAATACTGCCTAGCTCCAGTCATGTTGTTGCAAATGGTAAGATTGCATTCTTTTTGATGATTGAGTAATATTCCATTGTATGCATGTATGTATATACATATAT
>ML095640.1:0-31786 GCA_003697995.1 Taxidea taxus jeffersonii
CCATCAAGGGGGTGGGCTCTGAGGAAACCGGTTTTTCAGGCTTTTGTTCTCTGGTGGCTTTTTTGTTTGTTTTTTTCTTCGTTGTTTTTGGCCTTGGCAGCTTTTGATGGTTTTTGGATGGTTTTAGAGGAAAGCAAACTGCCCCCAGACCTCCCTCTCAGAGAGAACCCTCAGTCTGTTTCTCTCTGGGTGCTCCAGAGCACATAAATTCCCCCTGGGCCGCTGGCTGAGCCCGTTCCCAGTCTCAGTCTCTGGGGACACAGGAACTCCTGCTTGTACCCAAAACCAGGATAGCTGTGGCTGTCTGGGCAGCTCCAGACCTCCAGAGAGGTTCCAAGCAATGATAGCACAAGCACTGAGATTTTCCCGCTGGCCTGGGCTGGGAGTGCTCAGACTCTCTGGTCTGAGAGAGTGAGAGATCGCCAGCTGGCGCCTGCAGGCACCTCTCTCCAGGAGGAGTGAGCGATGCAATTCATACTCTGGTAGCGCAGTGCATTGAGCGGAGAGTGCAAAAGGCTGTGGTTCTGCCCATGGACTCCTGCACGCACCTCTAGGAGAATGCAAAAGGCTGTGTTTCTGCAGGCTGGCGAGGCTTCCTGCCCTTCATGGGAGCTGCCACCCAGATGCTCTCAGGCACACTGGCGGCCCAGGGACCAGACCTGGTTTCTTCCCTGCACTCTCTCTGGCTCAGCGCCAGGGGTGGCTTTCCTGGGTCCAGGGACTTAAGCCCCTGTCCCCAACCGCCCAGATTCCCACAATCTCCCCCAGGGTTCTTTACTCTCTTTGAGTGCTCCCAACCAGACTCCAAGTTAATGCTGGTCTCCAATCCCAGGGCACTCTAGCATTGGGGTATTACTCTCCAATGCGTCGCTTCTGGTAGCTCCCTCCCCCCTCCGTTTATCTTCTGATATCAGTCTGATGTTCCCACTCCTCTTTACCTGCTCACTGGTGTCTTCTGCCCCTGTAGAGATCCAGAAGTGTATATTCTAATCTCAGGCTGATTTCATGGGTGATCAGAGTTCTTTGGTAGGTAATCAGCTCACTTTAGGGTACAGGTTGGAAAGGCACCCCCTCCTACTTCCCCACCATCTTGTCTAACAATCACCTGTCATTGAGTTTTGTTAGGAATTTACATGGATCTGAAGATTGCTTTGGTTAATATTGACTTTTGAACAATATTATTTATATATATATGCAAATTATTTTTGCACATGATTTGCAATATATATATATGTGTGTGTGTATATGTATATATATACACACACACATGTGTTTTACTTACTTTATTATATTAAATAAAATGTGCATATGTACGTAAAACCCTAACCCATTGGGGGGGATCAATAATTTGAGAATAAGTTGAGATACTGTGTTATTTATTCTTTGATTTTAAATTACAAACTTATGATGGATACAATTGTCTATATACTTTACTCTAAATTGTCTAATACACTATTTGAAACATACATTTGTTTGTGTTAAAGACGTAAGCAATCTGTTTAACATATGTTATCACATGCTGCTGTATTTGTCATTATTATTATTATTTATTATGTTACATTAGTCACCAGAGAGCACATCATTCGTTTTTGATGTAGTGTTCCCAGATTCATTGTTTACATATATCACCCAGTGCTCCATGCCCTCCTTAATAACCATCACCAGGCCAACACATCCCTCCACACACACCCCCTCTTAAACCCTCAGTTTGTTTCTCAGAGTTCACAATCTGTCATGGTTCCTGTTCTCCTCTGAATCCCCCTCCCCTTCACTTTTCCCTTCCTTTCCCTAATGTCCTTCATGCTATTCCTTATGTTCCCCAAGTAAGTGAAGCCATATGATAATTGACCTTCTATGCTTGACTTTTTTCACTCCGTAATCTCCTCCAGTCCCATCCATGTTGATGCAAAAGTTGAGTATTCATCCTTTCTGATAGCTGAGGAATATTCCATTGTATATATGAACCACATCTTCTTTATCCATTCATCTGTTGAAGGGCATCTTGGCTCTTTACACAGTTCGGCTATTTTAGACATTGCTGTTATGAACATTGGGGTGCATATGACCCTTCTTTTCACTACATCTGTATCTTTGTGGTAAAAATCTAGTAGTGCAATTCTTGGGTCATAGGGTAGCTCTATTTTTAATTTTTTGAAGAACATCCACACTGTTCTCCAAAGTGGCTGCACCAGCTTGCATTCCCACCAACAGTGTAAGAAGGTTCCCCTTTCTCCACATCCTCTCCAACATTTCTTGTTTCTTGCCTCATTATTTTTTTTTCCACTCTAACTGCTGTAAGGTGGTATCTCAATGTGGTTTTGATTTGAATTTCCCTGATGGGTAATGATGATGAACAGTTTATTTTGTGTCTGTTAGCCATTTGTATGTCTTCCATGGACAAGGATCTGCTCGTGTCTTCTGCCCATTTTGACATTATTATTATTTTATTAATTATTAATTATTATTATTTTTTTTATTTTGGGGGTGTTGAGTTTGAGAAGTTCTTTATAGATCTTGGATATCCACCTTTGTCTGTAGTGTCATTTGCAAGAATCTTCTCCCATTCCATGGGTTGCCACTTTGTTTTGTTGACTGTTTCCTTTGCTGTGCAGAAACTTTTTATCTTGATGAAGTCCCAAAACTTCATTTTTGATTTTGATTTTGATTTTGTTTCCCTTGCCTTAAGAGATATGTCTTGGAAAGAAGTAAACAAAAAGAACATTGTTTGAAAAAGTAATTATAATAAGAATATGCTATGAATGTGGTACTTAAAACGTTAAGATAAACAATTGTTTTCATGCATTAAAATTGAAAAATTAAATATCTATTTTCTTTACCTCACACATCCACACAGCTAACAACAGGCTGAATGGTTATTAACAACTCTACAACTAAATATAACTTTTAAGATTGTTACTCTGATATTTGAAAAATCTACACATAGAAAATATGTTTTATGCTCTCAGGTTAAAGAATATACACTTTCAGTGTCATTTATTATTTATAAATATATTCCAGAGTATATAGCATTTCAGTAATCTATCCTACAATATTGTCCTCCTAGGTTGTTATGGAAAAAAATTAATACATTTATCTACATTTTATCATGTATATCATACTAATCATATGGAGAAACATTTGTTTTATGTAAACTTGTTATATTTGAAAGGTGCTTTAACAACCAGCCTATATTATATAGAAGTAGTTAATATACCAGAATAAGTTTTTTTCTAAACTAGATTTTAAAAGGGAATTAATATAGAAAGAATTGGGGAAAGGAAAAATAAAGGTGGACTATGATAATGTCCCTTGTTTGAAAGCATGGGGATACAGAATGGATGTTAAACATTTTTTATATAGTCTTAACATATTAAGTGTAGCCCTAACCTTAAATGAAATTTGAGGTTTGGGGTTTTCACTTTGAGAAATTTAGTGTGGAGTCCACGTTTTATTATCTTTTTTTATTGTTGTGGTAGTTACCATATAGCACACCATTAATTTTTGATGTAATGTTTCATGATTCATTGCTTGTGTATAACACCCAGTTATGTTTCCACTTAAGATATGTGTGTGGAGTCTGTCATTTTCTAAATTTAATAAAGTTACTATCATAATTATACATTTTCTTAAATATTTAAAGAAACTTTTCTGAATTATTTGTAAAGAATCCTTTAAAAAACATTTTCCCTTACTTAATATAAGTTACAGTATCCCTGGTAGCAATGTTTATAATAATTTTATGCATCCCCATGCAATACATCTGCAGAAATATTATATTACATTGCTGAAGTGCTACATTTATGTTATTGAGAATATGGAAAAGTGAACAATTTTAAATTAAGAAATGAACACAAGGGGCACCTAGGAGGCTCAGTTGATTAAACATCCCACTCTTGATTTCGGCTCAGGTTACGATCTCTGGGCATGGATCCTGCTTAAGGTTCTCTTTCTAGCGTTTGGAGATGTGTCTTGAAAGAAGTTGCTATGGCTGATGTTGAAGAGGTTACTGCCTATGTTCTCCTTTAGGATTTTGATGGATTCCTGTCTCACATTGAGGTCTTCCATCCATTTTGAGTTTATCTTTGTGCATAGTGTAAAAGAACAGTCCAAGATCATTCTTCTGCATGTGGCTGTCCAGTTTTCCCAGCACCATTTATTAAAGAGACTGTCTTTTTTTCCATTGGACATTTGTTCCTGCTTTGTATTAGATTTGTTGACCATAGAGTTAAGGGTCCATATCTGGGCCCTCTACTCTGTTCCATTGGTCTATGTGTCTGTTTCTGTGTCAATACCATGCTGTCTTGGTGATCACAGCTTTGTAATAAAGCTTGAAATCAGACAACATGATTCCCCCAGCTTTTTTTTTTTTCAACATTTCCTTAGCAATTTGGGGTCTTTTCTGGTTCCATATAAATTTTACGATTGTTTGTTCCAGCACTTTGAAAAATGTTGATGGCATTTTGATCAGGATGGCATTGAAAGTATAGATTACAATTGGCAGCATAAATTTTAACAACGTTTATTCTTCTGATTCATGAGCATGGAATGTCTTCCCATATTTTTGTGTCTTCTTCAATTTCTTTCATGAGTGTTCTGTAGAATAAGATCTTTTACCTTTTTGGTTAAATTTTTTCCAAGGTATCTTATGGTTTCTGGTGTTATTATAAATGGAATTGATTCTCTAACTTCTCTTTCTACAGTTTCATTGTTAGTGTATAAGAAAGCAACTGATTGGGGTGCCTGGGTGTCTCAGTGGGTTAAGACCTCTGCCTTCAGCTCAGGTCATGATCCCAGGGTCCTGGGATCGAGCCCTGCATTGTGCTCTCCACTCAGTGTGGAGCCTGCTTCCCCCTTCTCTCTCTGCCTGCCTCTCTGTCTACTTGTGATCCCTGTCAAATAAATGAATCAAATCTTAAAAAAAAAAGAAAGCAACTGATTTCTGTGCATTGACCTTGTACCCTGCCACATTTCTGTATTGCTGTATGAGTTCTAGTAATTTGGGAGTGGAGACTTTTGGGTCTTCCACATAAAGTATCATGTCATCTGCAAAGAGAGAGAGTTTGACTTTTTCTTTGCTAGTTTGAATATCTATCTTTTATGTAATTTGAATATCTTTTATTGCCAATTTGAATATCTTTTATTTCTTTTTGTTGTCTGATTGCTGTTGCTAGGATTTCTAGTACTATGTTGAACAACAGTGGCAAGAGTGGGTATCTTTTTCATGTTCCTGATCTCAATGGGAAGGCTCTCAGCTTTTCCCCGTTGAGAATGATATTCACTGTGGGTTTTTCATAGATGGATTTTATGAGCTGATGAGTGTTCCCTCTATCCTTATACTCTGAAGAGTTTTAATCAGGAGATTATGCTGAGTGAAATAAGTCAAGCAGAGAAAGTCAATTATCATATGGTTTTACTTATTTATGGAAAATAAGAAATAGCATGGAGGACATTAGGAGAAGGAAGGTAAAAATGAAAGGGGGAAATCAGAGGGGGAGTTGAAACATGAGAGACTATGGGCCCCAAGAAACAAACCAAGGGTTTTAGAGGGGAGGGGAGTGGGGGGTTATGTTAGTCCAGTGATGGGTATTAAGGAAGGCACAGATTACATGGAGCACTGGGTATTATAAACAATGAATCTTGGAACACTACATAAAAAACTAATGATGTACTGTCTGGTTACTAACAAAAAAAAAAAAAAAAATAATAATAATAATAATAATAGAATATTATCTCCCTTCCCTATGCCCCTCCCACCACATTCTCTCCATCCCTTTCTCTCTAAAAATATGAACATCATTATGATTGATTTTGTCCATTAAAATTAGAAATAACATGCAAAAAGGAATAAACCACCACCTTGTCACCAAACAAACTCAGACAAATTTAACTTATCTTTATGATAGGCTATTCTATGTAATTTTGCTAATAATTTTTAAATAATTATCTTATTTGGAAAATATTTTCTTCTCCTCCTGTGTATTTTTCTTCCATTTCTTAGACACCCCATTAATTCCCATTTATACTATTTATTCATAAGGGACAAACAAAAATAATCTCATTAACAATTTCTGTAAGAATTTATTTTCTTGTTTATATGTTTTTAGAACCTCCCTATTCACTGACATTTTTATCCTTGAAATAGTTCCAAAAAATGGTATTATCTTTACCCATTTTCCCACTCCACCCCCCACTAAATGGAAAGGGGTCAAAAGGTAAAAACTTATAAAATACATAAGTCAAGAAGATATAATACACATCATGACTACAGTTAATAATACTGTGTTGCATACTTGAAATTTGTTAAAAGAGTAGATTTTAGAAGTTCTCATTACCCCCGCCAAAATTGCAACTGCGTCTAGTGACAGATGTTAACTAGACTTATTATGATCATGTTGCAATATACACAAATAGCAAATGGTTATGATGTACACCTGAAACTAATATAATGTATATACCAATTATACTTTAATAAAAATATCATCAATCTAGGTCTATTCTGTTTGACAATAAAGGCAGCCTTTTATACAAGCCACTTGATTTTAACAATTAAGAAGCACTGTAATATTTTCAAACTTAGAATGTTACACATAATTTCAGCACAAATTAGTTCCTCATAAAGAATGAACTTTATAAAACTAATATTTTGGACACTTTGGACTATGCAAACTAAGTAAAAATGCCCCCTACACACACTTAGGTTGTTTTGTTTTGTTTTGTTTTAAGGAACTGATCTGTTGGGTCAAATTTGAATTTCACAAAACATGTTTTTCCATTCCCATCCCATTCTTAAATTTTCAGAATGATTTCTTCTTGGTTTGATTGGTGATAAGGATGGAGGTTAGGTATTTGGGTTGTAAGTTAATATTGGCCAAGCAAAATTGCCTGTTGGGCCTCACCATTTGCCATTAAACAGTGGCTTACTTTGAGGGTTTGGGCCTTCAGACTGTTAACCAAAGAAAAGACTTAGACCAATAGTAATTAAATTAACAGGACAGAATGACATGGAGCTGCAATCTGGCCTCCAGTCCTTATAGCATGGGGAAAAAAGTCATAGTATTTACTCATGGTAGAACTTCTTTAAAAAATTAAATTCAATCGTCTCAAAAAATTAGAATTGTTTTATCAAGTTTATGTAATATTCCAAATATTTTTATTTTTATTTTTATTGCTTTCTTTATTTTTTTTCCCCATTTCAACAATCTTCACAGCATCTTTACTTCAGACTTACCCCTGAGGAAGGGAATGAACTTCTTCCAAACTTTTCTTAATATTGATATTTGGACCTCTTCCCATGAATCACAAATGCCCTTAATGGCATCTAGAATTGTGAATTATTTTTAAGAAATTGTTCCATTTATTTTGCCAAGATCCATCAGAGAATCACTAACTGTAGGAGATGGCTTTGTGAAATGTATTTCTTAAATAATATGACTTGAAAATCAAAACTGTTCTTTGATCCATGGACTACAGAATGGATGTTTTGT
Source organism: Taxidea taxus jeffersonii (assembly GCA_003697995.1). NCBI lineage: Eukaryota > Metazoa > Chordata > Mammalia > Carnivora > Mustelidae > Taxidea > Taxidea taxus. Next base: position 7,485 of record ML095640.1, read on the forward strand.
AGCAGGCATGAAGTCATTAACCTCATTGTACATCTCCATCAGAGCTCTTAGATTACCAGGAGCATTGTCAATAAGCAAAAATATTTTGAAGGAAAATGAGGTAGGTCTTAACAGTAGGCTTAAAATGTTGAGCAAACCATGCTGTAAACAGACATGTTGTCATCTATGTCTTGCTGTTCCATCTATAAAGAATGTGCAGAGTAGATTTAGTATAAGTTTTAAAGGCCTTGGGAATTTCAGTAAATGAGCATTGGCTTCAATGCAAAAGCATCAGCTGTGTTAGCTCTTAACATGGTCTTTGAAGATTTGAAACCGGTCACAGAATTTTTTCTCTACTATGAAAAGCCTTAGATGACATTTACTTCCATTATAAGGCTTTTGCATCTACATTGATAACTTGGTTTTTGTTTTTATTTTGTTTTTGTAGCCAACTTCATTACTTATTTTAGCTAGATCTTCTGGAAAACTTGAAGTAGCTTTTTCATCAGTACTTGCTGCTTCACCTTATAGTTCCATGTTATGGAGACAACTTCTTCACTTAAACCTCATGAAGCACCACCTGCTAGATTCTAACATTTCTCCAGCAGCTTCCTCACCTCTCTTAGACTTTACAGTTTGAAGAGAGTTAGGGGCTATTTCTAGATTAGGTTTTGCTTTAGTGAAATGTTGTGGCTGGTTTGAACTTCTATCCACACCAATAAAACTCTCTACATCAGTAATAAGGCTATTTACTTTCTGATAATGCATGTGTTCACTGGAGTAACACAATTTCCTTCAGGAACCTTCTTTGCATTCACAACTTGGTGAAATGGCATAAAAAATCTAGCTTTCAGTCTGTCTTGTTTTTTTGACGTGTCTTCCTAATTAAACTTAATTATTTTAAGTATTTTTAATTGAAGTATGGTTAATACATAACACATAATGTTACAGTTTCTAGTGTATAAGAGAGTGATTTGACAACTCTATTACTGTGCTGTGCTCACCAAAAGTGTAGCTGTCATCTGCCACTATTATAATACTACTGACTATATTCCCTAGGCTGAAGTTTTCATCCCTCTGATTTATTCATTCCATAACTGGAAGCCTGTACATCCCACTCCTTTTCACATATTTTGCCCATCCCTCTCTCCTCCCTTGCCACCACCAAGTAGGTCTCTGTAATTATGGGTATGTTTATGTTTTTATCTTTTTACTTTGGATGTTCATTTATTTGTTCTTTTAGAGTCCACATATAAATGAAATCATATGGTATCTTTCTCTGTATGACTTATTTCACTTAGCATAATACCCTCTACATCCATCTATTTTGTCACAAATGACAAGAACTCACTCCTTTTCAGGGCTGAGAAATAGTCCCTTGTACATATATGTATATTCAGATGCACATATGTGTATACAAGACACATCTTCTTTATCCATTTGTCTACTGATAGATACTTGGACTGCTTTCATATCCTGATTATGCATGATGCTGCAATAAACATAGAGGTGTATATATCTTTCAAATTGGTGTTTTCCTTTTCTTTGAATAAATACCAAGTAGTGGGATTATTGGATCATATGGCAGTTCTATTTTTAATTTTTGAAGACCTCCATACCATTTTCCACAGTGGCTACACCAATTTATATCCCCACCATAAGTACAAGATTTCCTTTTTCTCTGCATCCTTACCATCAATCGTTATATCTTTTCTTTTATATAATAACCATTGTGATAGGTGCAAGGTGACATCTCATTGTGATTTTGATTTGTATTTTCTTTTTGCATTTTGCTGATGATTAATGATGCTGAACAACTTTTTATATGACTTAATCATCTGTACATCTTCTCTGGAAACATGTTTATTTATGTCCTCTGCCCACTTTTTTGTTTTTTTTTTTATTTTAAATTCAAATTATTTCTTTATTTTTTGCTTTGCATAATATATATCTATTTTATAAGTTTTTGAAAAAATATTTTATTTTATATTTTCAGTGTTCCAAGATGCATGGTTTATGCACCACAACCAGTGCACCATGCAATATGGGCCCTCCTTAATATCCACAACCAGGCTCACCTATGTCCCCACCCCTCTCCCCTCCAAAACCTTCAGTTTGTTTCTCAGAGTTCACATTTTCTCATGGTTTGACTTCCCCTCCAACTTACTCCGACTTACTTTTCCTTTCTTTCTCTAAGGTCTTCCATGTTATCCTCTATGTTCCACAAGTAAGTGAAACCATATGATAATTTAATTTCTCTGCCTGACTTATTTCACTCAGCATAATCTCTTCCAGTCCCATCCATGTTGATACAAAAGTTGGGTATTAATTCTTGCCAATGGCTGCCCACTTTTTAATTTTAATTTTTAAAAGTTTTTTTTTATTAACATATAATGTATTATTAGCCCCAGGGGTACAGGTCTGTGAATCGCCAGGTTTACACACTTCACAGCACTCACCATAACACATACCTTCCTTAATGTACATAACCCCACCACCCTCTCCCTACCCACCTCTCCATGGCAACCCTCAGTTTGTTTTGTAAAATTAAGAGTCTCTTATGATTTGCCTCCCTCCCGACCCCATCTTGTTTCATTTATTCTTTTCCTGCCCCCCAAACCCCACAAGTTGCCTCTCAAATTCCTCATATCAGGGAGATCATATGATAATTGTCTTTCTCTGATTGACCTATTTCTCTAAGCATAATACCTTCCAGTTCCATCCACGTCATCGCAAATGGCAAGATTTCATTCCTTTAGATGGCTGCATAGCATTCCATTGTATTCATATACCAATTCTTTATCCATTCATCTGCTGATGGACATCTAGATTCTTTCCATAGTTTTGCTATTGCAGACATTGCTGCTATAAACAATTAGGAGCACGTGCCCCTTCAGATCACTACATTTGTATCTTTAGGGTAAATACCCAGTAGTTCAACTGTTGGTCATAGGGTAACTCTATTTCCAACGTTTTGAGAAACCTCCATGCTGTTTTCCAGAGTCGTTGCATCGGCTTGCATTCCCACCAACAGTGTAAGAGGGTTCCCCTTTCTCCACATCCTCGCCAGCATCTGCCATTTCCTGATTTGTTAATTCTAGCCATTCTGACTGGTGTTAGGTGGTATCTCATTGTGGTTTTGATTTGTATTTCCCTGATGCCAAGTGATGTGGAGCACATTTTCATGTGAAGCAACATTTTTCTTGGCCATCTGGATGTCTTCTTTGCAGAAATGTCTGTTCATGTCCTCTGCCCAATTCTTGATTGGATTATTTGTTCTTTGGGTGTTGAGCTTGATAAGCTTTTTATAGATTTTGGATACTAGCCCTTTATCTGATATGTCGTTTGCAAACATCTTCTCCCATTCTGTCAGTTGTCTTTTGGTTTTGTTAACTCTTTCCTTTGCTGTGCAAAAGCTTTTGATCTCGATGAAGTCCCAATAGTTCATTTTTTGCCCTTGCTTCCCTTGCCTTTGGCGATGCTCCTAGGTGATTCCTTAACTTCTATTTCTTCTGTCTTGTTGTTGGTGTAAAGAAATGCAACTGATTTCTGTGCATTGATTTTATATCCTGACACTTTACTGAATTCCTGTACAAGCTCTAGCAGTTTTGGAGTGGAGTCTTTTGGGTTTTCCACATAGAGTATCATGTCATCTGCAAAGAGTGGTGGTTTGACTTCTTCTTTGCCAATTTGGAAGCTTTCAATTTCTTTTTGTTGTCTGACTGCTGAGGCTAGGATTTCTAGTACACATCCCTGCTGTATTCCTGAACTTAGTGGAAAACTCTCAGTTTTTCTCCATTGAGACGGATATTCACTGGGTTTTTCATAGATGGAGTTGATGATACTGTGGTATGTACTCTCTATCCCTACACTTTGAAGAGTTTTGATCAAGAAAGGATGATTTACTTTATCAAATGCTTTCTCAGCATCTATTGAGAGTATCATGCGGTTCTTGTTCTTTCCTTTATTAATGTATTGTATCACATTGATTGATTTGTGGATGTTGAACCAACCTTGCAGCTCTGGAATAAATCCCACTTGGTCATGATGAATAATCCTTTTAATGTACAGTTGGATCCTATCAGCTAGTATTTTGGTGAGAATTTTCACATCTGTGTTCATCAAGGTTATTGGTCTATAATTCTCTTTTTTGATGCAATATTTGGCTTGTTTTGGGATCCAGATAGTGCTGGCCTCAAAAAATGAGTTTGGAAGTTTCCCTTCCATTTCTATTTTTTGAAATAGCTTCAGGAGAATAGGAATTAATTCTTCTTTAAATGTTTGGTAGAATTCCCCTGGGAAGGTGTCTGGCCCTGGGCTCTTGTTTGTTGGGAGATTTTTTTTTTTTTTATGACTACTTCAATCTCATTACTGGTTATGGGTCTGTTCAGGTTTTGTATTTGTTCCTGCTTCAGTTGTGGTAGTTTATATGTCTCTAGGAATGCATCCATTTCTTCCAGATTGTCAAATTTGTTGGCACATAGTTGCTCATAGTATGTTCTTATAATTGTTTGTATTTCTTTGGTGTTGGTTGTGATCTCTCCTCTTTCATTCATGATTTTATTTATTTGGGTCCTTTCTCTTTTCTTTTTGATAAGTCTGCCCAGGGGTTTATCAATCTTATTAATTCTTTCAAAGAACCAGCTCCTAGTTTCATTGATTTGTTCTATTGTTTTTTTTTTTTTTTTTTGGTTTCTATTTCATTGATTTCTGCTTTGATCTTTATTACTTCTCTTCTCCTGCTGGGTTTAGGCTTTCTTTGTTTTTCTTTATCGAACTCCTTTAGGTGTAGGGTTAGGTTATGTATTTGAGACCTTTCTTGTTTCTTGAGAAAGGCTTGTATCACTATATATTTTCCTCTCAGGACTGCCTTTGCTGTGTCCCACAGATTTTGGACTGTTGTGTTTTCATTATCATTTGTTTCCATGACTTTTTTTTCAATTCTTCTTTAATTTCCTGGTTGATCCATTCATTCTTTAGAAGGATGCTGTTGAGTCTCCATGTATTAGTGCTCTTTCCAAATTTCCTCTTGTGATTGAGTTCTAGCTTCAGAGCATTGTGGTCTGAAAATATGCAGGGAATGATCCCAATCTTTTGATACCGGTTGAGACCTGATTTATGACCCAGGATGTGATCTATTCTGGAGAATGTTCCATGCGCACTAGAGAAGAATGTGCATTCTGTTGTTTTGGGATGGAATGTTCTGAATATACCTGTGATGTCCATCTGGTTCAGTGTGTCATTTAAGGCCTTTATTTCCTTGTTGATCTTTTGCTTGGATGATATATCCATTTCAGTGAGGGGAGTGCTAAAGTCCCCTTCTATTATTGTATTATTGTCGATGTGCTTCTTTGATTTTGTTATTAAGTGGTTTATATAGTTGGCTGTTCCCATGTCAGGGGCATAGATATTTAAATTTGTTAGACCTTCTTGTTGGACAGACCCTTTGAGTATGATATAGTGTCCTTCCTCATCTCTTATTATAGTATTTGGCTTAAAATCTAATTGATCTGATATAAAGATTGCCACCCCAGCTTTCTTATGATGTCCATTAGCATGGCAAATTGTTTTCTGCCCATTCACTTTAAATCTGGAGGCATCTTTGGGTCTAAGATGAGTTTTTTGTAGACAGCATATTGATGGGTTTTGTTTTATTTATCCATTTTGATACCCTGTGTCTTTTGATTGGGGCATTGAGCCCATTTACGTTCAGGGTAACTATTGAGAGATATTAATTTAGAGCCATTGCATTACCTGTAAGGTGACTATTACTGTATATTGTCCCTGTTCCTTTCTGGTCTACTACTTTTAGGCTCTCTCTTTGCTTGGTGGACACCTCTCAATATTTCCTGCAGAGCTCATTTGGTGTTTACAAAGTTTTAGTTTTTGTTTGTCATGGAAGCTTTTATCTCTCCTATGTTTTTAAGATTTTATTTATTTATTTGACAGACAGAGATCATGAATAGGCAGAGATGTGGGCAGAGAGAGAGAGGAGGAAACAGGCGCCCTGCTGAGCAGAGAGCCCAATGCAGGGCTCGATCCCAGAACCCTGGGATCATGACCTGAGCTGAAAGCATAGACTTTAATCCACTGAGCCACCAGGTGCCCCTCTCCTTCTATTTTCAATGATAGCCTAGCTGGATATAGTATTCTTGGCTGCATGTTTTCTTGTTTAGTGCTCTGAATATATCATGCCAGTTCTTTCTGGCCTGCCAGGTCTCTGTGGATAAGTCTGCTGCCAATCTACTATTTTTAGCATTGTATGTTACAGACTTCTTTGCCCGGGCTGCTTTCAGGATTTTCTCTTTGTTACTAAGACTTTTAGGTTTCACTATTAGGTGACGGGATGTAGACCTATTCTTATTGATTTTGAGGGGGATTCTCTGTGCCTTCTGGATGTTGATGTTTGTTCCCTTTGCCGTATTAGGGAAAATCTCTACAATAATTCTCTCCAATATACCTTTTGATCCATCCTGTCTTTCTTCTTCTTCTGTAATCCCAATTATTCTAATGTTTCATCTTATGGTGTCACTTATCTCTCAAATTCTCCCTTGTGGTCCAATAGATGTTTGTCTCTCTTTTGCTCAGCTTCTTTATTCTCTGTCATTTGGTCTTCTATATCACTAATTCTCTCTTCTGCTTCATTTATCCTAGCAGTGAGAGCCTCCATTTTTTATTGCACCTCATTAATAGCTTTTTTGATTTCAACTTGGTTAGATTTTAGTTCTTTTATTTCTCCAGAAAGGGCTTTGATTTCTCCAGAGGGGATTTCTCTAATATGTTTCATGCTTTTTTTGAGCCCAACTAGCACCTTGAGAATCATCATTTTGAACTCTAGATCTGACTTACTACCAATGTCTGTATTGATTAGGTCCCTAACCTTTGGTACTGCCTCTTGTTCTTTCTCTCTCTCTCTCTTTGGTGACTTTTTCCACCTTGTCATTTTATCCAGATAAGAATATATGAAGGAGTGAATAAAATACTAAAACGGTGGCAAAGACACCAGAAAAATGTGCATTAACCAAATCAGAAGAGATGCCAAATTGTGGGGGGAAGAAAGGGGGTAAAAAGAAGTTTAAAAAATTTTCAAATAAAGAAAAAAAGAATATATATATATATATATATATATATATATATATATATATATACACACACATAACTGGTGAATAGAACAGAGCCAGAGCCACCCACTTAATTTTGGGTGTATTTTGGCCTCTAAGAAGAAACTACCTCCCAAAATTTTAAAGAAAGAAGAACACATATATATGTATATATACATATATATATGTATATATACATACACACACACACACACACACACAAATAAGGGTGAACACGATGAAGGGATGGGATATGACTGTTTAGATGAGATTTTTTTTTTAATTCTAAAAAAGGAGTTGATAAAATAAGTTGGTTGGAAAAGAAAGAAAAAGAATGTGGAGAGAATTTTCTCAAGCTGGAGACTAGAACAAAGCCCTGTTCTAGATTGAGGGTATATTTTGATCTAGTAGAAGAAGTTGTATCCCAAAAATTTTAGAAGGAAAAAAAAAAACCCTATGCATATACAAAAAATAAAGTTAGATACAATGAAGGATAAAATATGACTATAGTAATGAAGGTTCAAAACTATTTTTTAATGAAGGTATTGTAAGGTAAACTGGTTAAAAAACGTTAAAAGAGGAAAGAGTAAAAGATTATACAATTTAGAATTAGAAAAAAAAATAAAATTCAAAAAACGTTAATTAACTTTGCAAGACTAAAAAATGATAGGGAGAAAGCCATGAATTCCATGTTTTGCTTTCTCCTCCTCTGGAATTCCACTGAGCTCCTTGGTGAGTGAGCTTGGTCTTGGCTGGATATCTTGCTGATCATCTGGGGGAGGGACCTGTTGTAGTAATTCTCACGTGTCTTTGCACAAGCCTGAATTGCACTGCCCTTGCCAGGGGCCGGGCTAAGTAATCTGCTCTGGTTTGCTCTTCGGAGCTTTTGTTCCCTGAACGCTTTCTGTAGAGCTCTAGAGGATAGGAATGAAAATGGCAGCCTCCCAATCTCCAGCCCGGAGAAGATGAGACCTCGGGGCCCCACTCCTCAGTGCATCCTCTGAGAAAAGCGCTCAATAACTCCCGTCTCCCTGACCTCCAGCCGAACTCTGAGTGCACCCAGCCTGTGATTGAGCATCTCTGTCTCTGGCACACAGCCTTGTCTGGAGTTTCCAAACCCAGCAGATCCCGGCTACTCTTCCAGGGGGGTATCTCCAGATCTGCCACTTGTGGGGTCCCTCTTCAAAGATCAGTGGTCTGACTGTGCCACAAATCACAGTTTAAGGTAATCCCGAGTTGAGAGCTCACTCCTTGGCCCCATCTCTGTAGCTGGCTTCCCCGCTCTAATACCTGCGAGCTCTGCAATACTCAGATACCCCCAATCCTTCTGTGACCCCATGGGATCTGAGACCATGCTGTCCCTGAGAGGTCTCCACCCCCGCTTAGCCTCTGGAGTGATGTCCCTCAGGGGAGCAGACACTTAAAAGTTCTGATTCTAAATGAAAGAAGATGGGATCGGGAGGGAGAAAAACCAAAAGAGACTCTTAATGTTATAAAACAAACTGAGGGGGGTGGGGGGAAGAGGGGTTGGGTGAGGGTGGTGGGGTTACATCATATGTTTAAATAAAGCTTAAATAAAGTAAAAAAAAAAAAAAAAAGTTCTGATTCTGTGCTCTGTTGCTCCACCGCTTGCCAGGAGCCAGCCTGTCCTCCCACTGTCTATCTTCCCTTTTCTTTGGATTCACTTCTCCGCGGATCCTACCTTTCAGAAAGTGGTCAATTTTCTGTTTCTAGAATTGCCGCTCTTCTCTTCAATATCCTGTTGGATTTGTAGGTGTTCGAAATGGTTTGATAAACTAGCTGATCTCCTGCACCTGATGTCATCTCAATCTGCTACTCCTTGGCCATCTTGACTCCTCCTTCTAAAGTCTTTTGCAATTTTCATTTTTACATTTGCATTATATATATATATGTATATATATACATATAAACATATATATGTATATATTCTTCATTTTCTATTTCCTTTCATTGTATTCAATTTTGTTTTTGTACATATATACATAAGGGTTTTTATTTTCTTTCTTTACAGTTTTGGGATCTAGTTTCTTCTAACAAATAGACCAAAATACACCCAGGACATAGTGTATTGCCCTGTTCTGTCCACATGTTTGATTATATTCTCTTTTTCTCCTTTTTTTTCTCTTTTTTAGGTTTGTCATCTCTTCTGAATTGTTTAGTGTATATTTTGTTTGGGTCATGGTTTATATTTTTGTATTTTTTTCTCTCATTCATCTATTATTCTCTGGACAAAATGACAAGATGAAAAAACTCACCGTGGGGTGGGGGGGGGCAAGAGGTAATACTAACAACCAAAGACTTAATAAATATGGATAGTAGTAAAATGTTGGAGCTAGAATTTAGAATACTGACAAAGATACTAGCTGAGCTTGAAAAAAGCATTGAATACACCAAAGAATTCCTTGCTGGATAAATAAAAGAACTAAAATCTATTCAGGTCAAAAGGAAAATGGGTTTTATGGACATGCAATAAAAATGGAGGTTCTTGGGGCACCTGGGTGGCTCAGTGAGTTAAGCCTCTACCTTCGGCTCAGGTCATGATCTCAGGGTCCTGGGATCGAGCCCCACATCGGGCTCTCTGCTCAGCAGGGAGCCTGTTTCCCCCTCTCTCTCTGCCTGCCTCTCTGCCTACTTGTGCTCTCTCTGTTAAAGAAATAAAAATATTTTTTTTAAAAATGGAGGTTCTAACTGCTAGGTTAAGTGAGGAAGAAAAGAGAATCAGTGACATGGAAGATAAAATGAAGGAAAATGAAGAAACTGGGGGAAAAAGATATAAACAACTATGGGATTAAAAGGGGACAATTTGAGAGATCAACAATACTATAAAATGAAAGGATATTATAATAATTGGGGCTCTAGAAGAAGGGGGGTCAGAAGGTATATTTGAGCAAACTATAGCTGAGAATGTTCTTAATCTGGGGAAGGAAACAATCATTCAGTGCCAGGAAGCACAGAGAATACCCTCAAAATCAACAAAAATAAAAATAGGTCGACAACTTGACACATAATAGTAAATCTTGCAAATTTCAGAAACAAAGAGAAAATCCTGAGTGCAGCTTAGGATAAGAGGTTCTTAATCTACAGAAGTAGAAACATAAAGCTGGGGGCAGATTTATCCACAGATACCCGGCAGGACAGAAAGGACTGGCATAATACATTCTGGATGCTAAATGAGAAAAACACAGACAAGAATACTTTGTCTTGCAAGACTGTCATTCAGAGTAGAAGGAGAGATAAAGAGCTTCTAGAGGAAACAAAAACTAAAAGAATTTGTGATCACTAAATCAGCTCTGCAAGAAATATTAAGGGGGACCCTTTAAGCAAAGAGAGAGCCCAGAAGTAATATAGACCAGAAAAGAACAGAGGCAATATACAGTAACAATGACTTTACAGGTAAAATAATGGCACTAAATTCATATCTTTCAATTGTTACTCGGAATGTAAATGGGCTAAATGCTCCAATCAAAGGCAAAGGATATCAGATTGGATTAAAAAAGCAAGAACTGTCAATACAATGTGTACAAGGGACTCATTTTAGACCCAAAGACACCTCCTGATTAAAAGTCAGGGGTAGAGAACAATTTTTCATGCTTATGAACATCAAAATTAAGCTAGGGTAGCAAACTTTATATCAGACAAAATAGATTTTTAAACCAAAGACTGTAATAAGACTTTAAGAGGGACATTATATCATACATAAAGGGTGTATCTTATAATTGTGAATATTTATGCTCCTAACTTGGGGCAGTCAATCATATAAACTAATAAATAACAAAAATAAACACATTGAAAATAATGCAGTAATATTAGAGGACTTTAACATTTCACTCATAGCAATGGGCAAGTCATCTAAGCAGAATATCAACAAAGAAACAAGGGCTTTGAATGACACACCGGACCAGATGGACTTCACAAATATATTCAGAGCATTTCATCTGAAAGCAGCAGACTAAACACTCTTCTGTAGTGCGCATGAAACATTCTATAGAATAGATCATATACTGGGTCACAAATCAGGCCTCAACAGAAACTGAAATATTGGAAATATTCCCTGTATATTTTCAGCCCCAATGCTTTGAAACTTGTACTCAATCACAACAGAAAATTTGGAAGGAACTCAAATACTAGGAAGTTAAAGAGCATCTTACTAAAGAATGAATGGGTCAACCAGGAAATTAGTGAAGAATTAAAAAAAAAAATCATGGAAACAAATGAAAATGAAAACACAACTGTTCAAAAACTTTGGGATGCAGCAAAGGCAGTCCTGACAGGAAAGTGTATAGCAATACAAGACTTTCTCAATAATCAAGAAAAGGTCTCAAGTAAACAACCTAATCATACACCTAAAGGAGCTGGAGAAAGAACAGCAAATAAAGGCTAAACTAAACAGGAGATGAGAATTAATAAAGATTAGAGCAAAATCAAGGAAATAGAAACAAAAAGAACAAAACATCAGTGAAACTAGGAGCTGATTCTTCAAAAGAATTAATAAGATCAATAAAGCCATAGCCAGACTTATAAAAAAAGAAAAAAAGAAAGGACCCAAATAACAAAATCATGAATGAAAGAGGAGAAATTAAAAATTCATTGAGTATTTTCAAATAAATACAAATAATTATAAGAAATACACCAAAGAAATACAAATAAGAACATATCATAAGCAAATATTTGTAACAAATTAGGCAATCTAGAAGAAATGTATTCATTACTAGAAAAATGTAAACTACCAAAACTGAAATAGGAAGAAATAGAAAACCTGAACAGATTCATAGCCAATAAATCAATTGAAACAGCAATCAAAAATCTCCCCAAAACTGAGAGTTCAGGACCAGATGGCTTCCCAGGAGAATTCTACCAAAGATTTAAGGAAGAAATAATACCTATTCTTCTGAAGCTATTTCAAAAAAATAGAAAGGGAAAGAAAACTCGTTCTATGAGGCTAGCATTACCTTGATGCCAAAACCAAAGACCCTATCAAAAAAGGAGACTTAGAGACCAAAATCCATGATGAACATGGATGTCAAAATACTCACCAAAATACTAGCCAATATATTCCAACAGTAAATTAAAAGGATTATTCACACAGTGAAGTAAGATTTATTACTGGGCTGCAGGGTTGATTCAACATTCACAAATAAATCAATGTGATACACTACATTAATAAAAGAAAAGACAAGAACCATATGATCCTTTACATAGTTGCAGAAAAAGCAATTGACAAAATACAACATCCTTTCTTGATTAAAATTCTCCACAGTTTATGGATTTAAGGAACATACCTCAATAATTTAAAAGCTATATACAAAAAGCCCACAGAGAATATTGTTCTTAATGGGGAAAAATTGAGAGCTTTTCCCCTATGTTCAGGAACATGGCAGGGATTTCCGCTCTCATCACTGTTGTTCAACATAGTACTAGAAGCCCTTACCACAGAAAACTGAAAACAAAAAGAAATAAAAGGCATCTGAATAGGCAATGAAGAAGTCAAATTCTAACTCTTTGCAGATGACATGATACTCTATGGAGAAAACCCAAGGACTCCACTAAAATGTTGCCAGAACTCATATGGAAATTCAGCAAAGTGGCAGTATACAAAATCAATGGATAGAATTCAATTACATTTCTATACACTAGGAAGGACACAGAAGAAAGATAAATTAAAGAATCAATCCCATTTACAATTGCACCAAAAACCATAAAATACTTAGGAATAAACCAAATGAAAGAAGTATGGGCTCTGTATTCTAAAAACTGCAAAACACTTATGATAGAATTTGAGAAAGAAACAAAGAAATAGAAAAACTTTTCATGCTCACAGATTTCAAGAACAAATATTGTTAAAATGCTATTATTTCCAGAGCAATGTATACATTCAATGCAATCCCTATGAAAATACCATCAACAGGGGCGCCTGGGTGGCTCAGTGGTTAAGCCTCTGCCTTTGGCTCGGGTCATGATCCCAGGGTCCTGGGATGGAGCCCCACATGGGGCTCTCTGCTCAGCAGGGAGCCTGCTTCTCCCTCTTGACTCCCCCTGCTTGTGTTCCCTCTCTCGCTGTCTGTCAAATAAATAAACATTTAAAAAAAAATACCATCAACATTTTTCACAAAGCTGTAACAAGTAATCCTAAAATTTTATGGAACAAGAAAAGACACCAAATAGCCAAAGGAAAGTTGGGGAAAAAAAAACAAAAAACAAAAACAGCTGATGATATCACAATGCCAGAATCCAAGCTATATAACAAGGCTGCAATCATCAAGATAGTGTGGTACTGGCATAAAAACAGACACACATATCAATGGAACAGAATAGAGAACCCAGAAATATACCCTCAATTCAATGGTCAACTAATATTTGACAAAGCATGAAAGAATACCCAAAGGGGGAAAAAAAGTCTCTTCAACAAATGGTGTTGGAAAAATTGGACAGCCACATGCAGAAGAATGAAACTGAATCATTTCCTTACACCACACATAAAAACAGACTCAAAATGGATGAAAGACCTAAATGTGAGACAGGAATCCATAAAAAATCTAGAGAAGAACACAGGCAGCAACCCTTTCAACCTTGGCCGCAGCAACTTCTTGAGTTGCTCCAGAGGCAAGGGAAATAAAAGCAAAAATGAACTCTTAGGACTTCATCAAGATAAAAATCTTCTGCCCAGCAAAAGAAACAGTCAACAAAATTAAAAGTCATTCCACAGAATGGGAGATGATATTTGCATATGATATATCAGATAAAGGGCAAGTATCCCAGATCTATAAAGAACTTATCAAAGTCAACACCCCAAAAATAAATAATCCAGCAAGAAATGGGCAGAAGACATGAACAAACATTTATTACCCAAAGAAGACATACAAATGGCCAATAGGCACGTGAAAGAATTCTTCACATCACTTGGCATCAGGGAAGTATAAATCAAACCACAAGGAGATATCACCTCACACCAGTCAGAATGGCCAAAATTAACCATCAGGAAATGACAGGTGTTGGTGAGGATGCAAAGAAAGGGTGAACCCTCCTACACTGTTGGTGGGAATGCAAGCTGGGGTAGCCACTCTGGAAAATAGTATTGAGGTTCCTCAAAATGTTGAAAATAGAGCTCCCTATGACCCACCAATTGCCCTACTGGGTATTTACCCTAATGATACAAATCTGAAGGGGCACGTGACCCCCAATGTTTTTTTTTTAAATTTATTTATTTGGCAGACAGAGATCACAAGTAGGCAGAGAGGCAGGCGGAGAGAGAGGAGGAAGCAGGCTCCCCGCTGGGCAGAGAGCCCAACGCGGGGCTCGATCCTAGGACCCCGAGATCATGACCCGAGCCGAAGGCAGAGGCCCTAACCCACTGAGCCACCCAGGTGCCCCACCCCCAATGTTTATAGCAGCAATGTCCACAATAGCCAAACTGTGGAAAGGACCTAGATGTCCATCCACAGATGAATGGATAAATATGTGGTGTATACATATACAATGGAATACTATCCTAGAGGAGAACATAAGCAACAACCTCTTTGACATTGGACACAGCAACTTCTTTGAAGACACATTTCCAAATGCAAGGGAAACAAAGACAAAGATGAGCTATTGGAAATTCATCAAGATAAAAACCTTTTCCACAGCAAAGGATACAGTTGACAAAACCAAAAGACAACCTACAGAATGAGAGAAAATAGTCACAAATGACTACAGATAAAAAGCAGATATCCAAGGTCTATAAAGAACTTCTCAAACTCAACACCCTAAGAACCAATATTCCAGTCAAGAAATGGGCAGAAGACATGAACATATATTTCTCCAAAGAAGACATATGAATTGCAAAAAGACACATGAAAAAATGTTCCATGTCACGTGGCATCAGGGAAATACAAATCAAAACCACGATGAAATACCATCTCACCTGTGTCACAATGGCGAAAATTAACAATGTAAGAAACAACAAATGTTGTTAAGGATGCAGAGAAAGGGGAACCCTCTTACACTGTTGGTGGGAATGCAAGCTGATGTAGCCACTCTGGAAAATAGTATTGATGTTCCTCAAAAAGTTAAAAATAGAGTTACCCTAGAACCCAACAATTTCACTATTATGTACTTTCCACAAAGATACAAATGTAGTGATCCAAAGGGACACCTGCACTCCAATGTTTATAGCAACAAAGTCTGCAATAGCCAAACTATGGGAAAAGCCTACATGTCCATCAGCAGATGAATGGATAAAGAACATATAGCTTGTGTGTGTGTGTGCGTATGACATATATATTATTTATCTATATATTCACCAGGTTATTTGTGATTATTAATATTATTATAATATTAAATGGATTAATATTGCAATTAATATTAATATTCACCATTAAAACTGAATATTAATTGATATATGTATATATATACATATAAAATATACATGTATTACTCAGACAAAAGAAAAATGAAATCTTTCCATTTGCAAAGATGTAGATGGAACTAGTGGGCATTATTCTAAGCAAAATAAGTCAATCAGAGAAAGACAATTACCATAAAATTTCACTCATACGTGGACTTTAAAAATCAAAACAGAGGAGCATAGTGGGAGGGAGGGAAAAATAAAACAGGGTGTAATCAGAGAAGGAGTAAAACCGTGAAGTCTTTTAAATATAGGGGGAGGGGCACCTGGGTGGCTCAATGGGTTAAACCTCTGCCTTTGGCTCGGGTCATGACCTCAGGGTCCTGGGATTGAGCCCCGCATCAGGCTCTCTGCTCAGTGGGGAACCTGCTTCTTCCTCTCTCTCTGCCTGCCTCTCTGCCTACTTGTGATCTCTGTCTGTCATATAAACAAATAAAATCTTTAAAAAAATAAATAAATAAATATAGGGGGAAAATGAGGGTAGCTGGAGGGGAGGGGTTTGTAGGACATGGTAACAGGGTGATGGGCATTAAGAAAGGTACATGATGTGATGAGCACTGAATGTTCTATACAACTGAGGAATCACTGAACTCTATCTCTGAAACCAATAATTAATTGAATTGAAATTAAAAGAAAGAAAAATGTTGCTATGATCAGTATCAGAGACATTACTCCCTGTGCTATTTTAGGTTTTTTATAATTTCAGGTATTACCTTTAGTTCTCTAACCCACTTTTAATTTATTTTTGTATATGGTTTAAGAAAATGGTCCAGTTTCATTGTCTTGCTTGTAGCTGTCTAGTTTTCCCAACACCATTTTTTGAAGACACTCTCCTTTTACCATTGCATATTCTTTCCTCCTTTGTCAAAGATTAATTGGCAATATAATTGTGGATGGTTTTACTTACGGTCTTCTTTTTTCTGTTTTACTGATATATGTGTCTATTTTTGTGCCAGTACCAAGCTGTTTGTTCATTCATTCATTCATTCTTTTTCTTATTTTATTTTTCTCCAGTGTTCCAAAATTCATTGTTATGCACCACACCCAATGCTCCATTCAATATGTGCCCTCCATAATATCTGCCACCAGGCTCACTCAGCACCCCTCCCACACCCCTACCCTCCAAAACCCTCAGTTTGTTTCCCAGAGTCCACAGTTTCACATGGTTTGTCTCCCCCTCCAATTTCCCCCATCTCACTTCTCCTCTTCATCTCCCAATGCCATTCATTCATTCTTTCCTTATTTATTTGAGAGAAAGAACAAGTGAAAGAGAGCACGAGCATTGGGAAGGGTGGAAGGAGAGGAAGAAGCAGACTCTCTGTTAAGTGGGGAGCTTGATGTGAGGCTTCATACCAAGATCCTGGGATCATGACCCAAGCCAAAGGCAGATGCTCAATGGACTGAGCCACCCAGGTGCTCCCAAACTGTTTTGATTACTATAACTTTGTAATAAATATAACTTGATGTCAGGAAATGTGAGACTTTCAGTTTTGTTCTTCTATTACAAGATTGCTTTGGCTATTTGGGGTCTTTTGTGATTCTATACAAATTTTACGATTTTTTTTTCCAATTATGTAAAAAATAGTTTTAGTATTTTGATAAATTTTGCATTAAATGTGTAGATTGCTTTGGATAGTATGGAGAATTTAACAAATTTGCTTTCAATTCATGAGTATGGAATGTCTTTCCATTTCCTTGTGTCATCTTTAATTTCCTCCATCAATGTTTTATGCTTTTCAGAGTACAGCTCTTTCACCTCTTTGATTAGGTTTATTCCTAGGTATTTTATTCTGTTTAGTGCAATTGTAAATGAGATTGTTTTCTTGATTTCTCTTTCTTCTGCTTCTTTATTAGTATATAGAAATGCACAATATTTCTGTATGTTGACTCTATCCTGTGACTTTACTGAATTTGTTTATCAGTTCTAGTAGTTTTTTCATGGAGTCTTTCAGGTTTCCTATATATAGTATCATGTCATCTGCAAATAGTTAAAGTTTTGCTTCTTCCTTACTGATTTGGATGACTTTCATTTTTATTTATTTACTTTTATGTCTGGTTGCTTGTGGCCAAAATTTCCAGTACTATGGTGAGTAAAAATGATGAGAGTGGACATCCCTGTTTTACTGCTGACCATATGGGGAAATCTGTTTTTCTCCATTGAGTATCATATTTGCCATGGGTTTTTCATATATTACCTTTGTTATGTTGAGGTATATTCCC
Organism: Taxidea taxus jeffersonii; assembly: GCA_003697995.1. Lineage (NCBI taxonomy): Eukaryota > Metazoa > Chordata > Mammalia > Carnivora > Mustelidae > Taxidea > Taxidea taxus. The sequence goes on from ML095640.1 coordinate 25,188, forward strand.
TCTTAATCTATTTCATTGAGGGTTTATATCATGAGTGGATATAATATGATGCTAATACTTTTTCTGCATTTATTGAAATGATCATGTAGTTTTTATCCTCTTACTGATGTAATGTATCATGTTGGTTGAGTTGAGAATATTGGATCACCCTTGAATCCTGCAAATATATTCCACTTGATCATGGTGAATGATTTTTTAAATTTTTTGGCTGTATTTGGTTTGCTAGCATTTTGCTGAGGATTTTTGCATCTATGTTCATCAGGATTATTCACCTGTGGTTTTCTTTTTGTACTATCCTTATCTGGTTTGTATCAGAGTAATTCTGCCCTCATAGATAAATTAGAACGTTTTCCTTCTTTTATTTTTTGGAATAGTATTAGAAAAATATGTATTAACTCTTCTTTACATGTTTGGTAGAATTCACCTGTGAAACTCTCTGATCCTATACATTTCTTTGTTGGGAGTTTTTTGATTACTGATTCAATTTCCTTGCTAGTAATTGGCCTGTTAAAATTTTCTAATTCTTTCTGCTTCTTTTTTGGGAGGTTAAGTTTCTAGGAGTTTATCCATTACTTCTAGCTTGTTCACTTTGTTGGCATATGATTTTTCATATTTTCTTTATTTGTGTGCTGTTGGTTGTTGTTTTTCTTCTGTCATTTGTGATTTTGTTTGAATTGTTTCTCTCTATATATATTTATTTATATTTACTCATTTATTTATATTTATTTATTTACTTTTCATTAGTCTGGCTAAAGGTTTATCAATTTTGTTTATTATTTTAAAGAAATAGCTTCTGGTTTCATTAATCTGTTCTGTTACTTTATTTTATTTTATTTTTTTAGTTTCCATATCATTTTATTTTCCTGCTGTGATCTTTATTATTTCCTTCCTTTTGCTGGTTTGGGTTTTGTTTATTCTTTTTCTAGCACCTTTAGGTATAAGGTTAATTTTTTTGCAATTTTTCTCACTTCTTGAGGTGGGCTTGTATTGCTATAACGTCTCTCTGAGTACTGCTTTATTGCATTGCAAAGATTTTAGACTGTTGGGTTTTCATTTCCAATTGTTTCCATGTACTTTTTTAAATTCTTCTTTTATTTCTTGTTTGACCTATTTATTGTTTAGTAGTATGTTATTTAACCTCCATATATTTATGGTTCTTTCCAGATTTTTTTCTTGTGGTTGATTTCTAGCTTTATTACATTGTGGTCAAAAAAGATTTATGTTATGACTTCACTTTTTCTGAATATGTTGAGACTGGTTTTGCGCCCTAATATGTGATCTGTTCCAGATAATATTCCACATACACTTGAAGCGAGTGTGCATTCTGCTCTTTTAGGAAGGAATGTTCTGAATGTATCTGTTAAGTCTATCTGGTCCAGTGTGTCACTCAAAGCCAATGTTTCCTCATTTATTTTCTGTTTGTATGTGCTGTCCATTGATGTAAGTGAGGTGTTAAAATCCCATACCATTATTGTTTACTGTCAATTTATTCCTTTATTTTTGTTATTAACCGTTTTATGTATTCAGGTGCTCCCATTTTTGGGTGCATATATATTTATAATTTATCTACATGTCTAGCTATCTTCCAGGTTCCTACTCTGAAGTTATTGGGGGAAACATTTTTACATAGATTCTCTTTTTAGCTAAAATCTTCAAATTATCCAATCCATTTAAACAGCTTAAAAGACAAACTTATATAAACACATGTGATATATTTTGTGTCAATCTTGTCAATCATAAGGCTGCTTTCTGGTAAACTACTTGAATTTTGGTATTCCTTGATAATGTAAAAATATGTGGGACATGTTATTTTATATTTTAGCATAAGATTTCTTGCTTGCTATCTTCTTCCGAAGGACTATATTATATTTTGTGATTATGTTCTATTTCTTCGTTTTTTTCCCCCTTTCTAACTTCCAATTTTGTCAACATGGGAATCTTATTTCTCCAAGTCTTCCCTTTATAACTAAAATTCCCTGATAACTAAAATTCCCTGGTTAAAAAACAAACAAACAAACAAACAAACAAGAATTATAAGAAGACTGAATGATGAGAAGAGGTTAACCTGGGTAGAGATAAGGCTTTAATAATGTGGTAGATTTATTTTTGCTTTTTATATATTCTGAATGGAGAGATAGACAAACCCTCATCCCAAAATTACCAATTAGCACAGTTGAAATAAAAAATGTTCCCTTTAGCCAAAATTCTGGGAAAAGGGTGGCCTAACAGAACAGAAAAACTTTGTTTACAGTACAACTTACTCCTGACAAACAGCAATAGAGAAAATATCATTCCCCCACCCACACAAATCAATGTAGGTTGAATGGAGACCTTATTGGCATGCCTCATCTTTCCTGTCCAAACAAGCACTGGTGTTTCATTTTCCCAGCATGGTGGTGTTAGAGGGCCAAGGAAGGATCTGATTTCCACCCTTATCCCATGATTCTCTCAAATCCCCCACCAAAGTAATGTTGGCAGAGCTGAGCAGGAACTTAATTTTCCATCCACCACATGATTGCAGCAAGCTGTGTGTCAATTCCCTTATCTTGGTAATCTCAATGAGATATAGCAAGGAACTTGGCCTTCACACCAACCCTGCAATAAAACTTAAGATAAGGCAGGCTAGTTGGCATTCTGCTTCTTTACCTCCCCAGTGTCAGTAGAGCATTAAAAGGAGATGAGTCTCCAGCCACATTCAACAACAATGAAAGTGAATGAAGTGGTATTAAGGACTGGTAACAGGCACTCCATTTCATGGCTCTATTCTGTCAGCATAGACCAGGTGTGAGCTGAACTTCCATTATCACCCAACAACAACAAGTTGGAAAAAGGCTGTGGAAAGTGAGTTCGACGATATACTTCCACTACTCTAGTCCCTGGTTTAGTCAAAGGAACTGAGCTTATATCTCACACATATTCAATGAGGTGGTGTGAGTCAGCACTAAACTTCTTTATGGTGTGTTATCAGTGGAGTCCAAGGGAAAAAGGCATTTATCCATCCTCCCCAGACCTGTGTGCTACACATAAATAAGATGAATCCCTGATTTTAAAAGGGTTAAATAAAGCTCAAAGTTTCAAAAATGCCTTAAACACCCAGGATACAATAGAAACTACTTGGCTTATATAGGAATTAGGACAATAGCAACTTGAAAAAAAAACAACAACAATGTCAATAGATTCCAATACTTAACATGGCAGATGTTAAAATTACCTGACAAGGAATTTAATCCACGTGGATAATTCAGCAAAGAATTAGAATATGTAAAAATACCAGAGGTACATTATAAAAGTAGAAATAAGGTAACTGAATTTTTTTTTAAATCACTGAATGGGACTAATAGTACAGTGAAAATGACAGGATAAAATCAGTGAGTTATAGGACAGCATGATAGAATTTATCTGGCGTGAACAACAGAGAGAAAATAAAGTGAGAAAAATAAAACAGAGTCTAGTGGACTAATGGGAATACCATGAAAGAGGTAAAATTTATATCATCTGGATCTTAGAAGAAGAAAGAAAAAAAAGATAATATTTTTCAAATAAATCATAGCTGAAAACATCTCTAACTTGGCAAAAATCTAAGCATACTAACTCAAATAGTTGTGAAAACCTTAAATGGGATAAGACAAAATAAATCTATGCCAAAACACATCAGAATTAAACTTCTGGAAACCCAAAATAAAGAAAATATCTTGTAAGAAGCCTGGGAGGATTAATGCATTACTTATCTGGAAACACAAATTTTTCTAACAGGAGATTTCTCATATAAAACCCTGAAGGCTGGGGTACCTGTGTGGCTCAGTTAAGTGTCTGTTTTTGGCTCAGGTCACATTCCCAGCATCCTGGGATTGAGCCCTATGGAGCCCTGATTTGGGATCCCTGCTCAGGGAGGGACCTGCTTCTCCCTCTCCAACTCCCCCTGCCTGTGTCCTCTCTCTGTCAAATAAATAAGTAAATAAAATCTTTTTTAAAAACCCTAAGGGCCAAAAAGAACATTTTAAAATACTGAAATAAAAGCATTGCTAACTATAAATTTATACCCAGTAAAAGTATTCTTCAGGAATTAAAAGGAATTTATTTTTTTTTTTAAATCAAGCAAAGAAACAGAAAAACTAAATCTACAGCTATCATATGACCTAAGAATTGCACTCTTGGACATTTATCCATAATAAATTAAAACCTGTTCACACAAAAACCTTACACAAATGTTCATACAAGCTTTATTTGTAGTACTCCCAAACTGAAAACTACCAAAATATACTTCAATAGCTGAGTGGTTACATAAACTCATACATCCATACTCGACAATAGAAAACAACAAATTATTGCTACACACAAGAATTTGGATGGACCTTAAGGACATTATGCTGTATGAAAAAAGCCAAATACTATAGGTCACCTACTATTCAATTTATGTAATATAATCATTCAATTTATATAAAGTATCAAATTTATAGATGTGGAGTACAGATTAACAGTTGCCAGGGGTTATAGATGCAGTAGAAGATTGGCTGTGTTTAAAAATGGGCAACACAAGGGATCCTTAAGGTAATATATAATGTCAATATATTGATTGTGGTGTTAGTTACACAAACTTATAATTGTTATAAAGTTGTGATTAAAATTGTGATAAAATCTCACCCACACACACACATACACACACAAGAGTACAGAAAGCAAATAATATCTGAATAAGGTCAGTGAGTTTTATCAATGCTGGTTTTAGGGTTTTACTATTATATTTTTGCAAGATCTTACCACTGGTGGAATTGGTTAGATATATAGAATCTCTAATTTTTAAAAATATTCCTATGAATCTGTAATTGGATATGTGCTATAGTGAGTGTTTTGAATTGTGTAAAACATGATTCACAGACCTGTACCCCTGAATCAAATAATACATTCTATGCTAATTAAAAAATTAGTGCCAACAACAACAAAAAAGCCATTCCTTTTATGAAATTATGGGGATAGTACTTGGTAGTTGGTGTTTTAAAATTCCATTTTCTTGACAAAATAAAAAGTTGGCATCATTATGTTATTCTCTACAATATATTTTTTAAATGTTGCTAAACTTTTTTTTTTTTTTGAGAAAGATAGCATGAATGGGGAGGGATGGGCAGAGGACTCCCTCAGATTCCCAGAGAGAATCAGAAACAGGGTCCACATCCAGTGCAGAGCCCAATGTGGGACTCTAAGATCCCAACTCTGAGATCATGACCTGAGCTAACAACAAAAGTTGCATGCTTACCTGACTGAGTCCTCAGATGTTCCAAAATATTGCTAAACTTTAAAATCTAAAAGACATAGAATCATTGAATTAAACTATATCAGTATGTGAATTTTGGAAGAAAGCAAAAATGGAAGAAGAGACAAAAGAAAGTAAGTAAACAAAAGTTTATAGATTCCGTCTCTTGCTCTATTTCACATTCTCTTTATTTCAAGAAAGTGTTGGTCATAGAATAAACAAGTATTAAGATAAAAATATTAAATCCATTTTCCACTTTTTGATGTATTCTAACTGTGGCCATCTAAAAGAACAAAAACTGTGCTACTGTAAGTGTAATTCCAAGGGATTCCATTCCAGGGATCATGCTATAACACTCCTGTCATGAATTGAACAAACTTGAGTGGTATCAGAGATATCCTTTTTAGTTCTGTGTTTTCAGAAACTGTTTTTCAGGGAGTATGGAAAAATTTGTTGGAAAATTACATATTTGGATATTTATCTTCTTCGTTTCCTCAGTTATATCATAGTGAACAAAGATCACTTTGAAAGAACACAAGTAAAGCAAACATTGTGTGAGCAAAATGGATAAAGGATCTATAATACAGGCTTTGGGTGACTCAAGCAGGTCATTTCCTAACAACCTCACAAACATTGGATATTATTTGTTAGCAGTTTTAAATTGTAATTTATTTATAATTATAAGTGAAACAGCATTTTTACATGCTTATTAGCTACCTTGTCTTTTGTTCTGTGAGTTCCCCCCTCATTGGTTTGCCCATTTTCCTGTATTTTTTCAATATTTCATATTTATTTCAAATAGCTATTCATAAATTAATGCAATACAAATATTTCCCTTAGGATATATTTTTCTGGAGTTTGTGACATTTCTTGGTATTGGCTTTTAAAAAGTATTTAATTTCAACTAAGTTAACATATAGTGTATTATTATTTTCAAGGGCAGAATTTAATGATTCATCAGCTACATGTAATACCTAGTGCTCATTACATCAAGTGCCCTCCTCAATGCCCAACACCGAATTATCCCATTTCCCCAAACACATCCCCTCCAGCAACCCTCAGTTTATTTGTTATAGTTAAGACTCTCTTATAGTTTGTCTCCCTTTCTGTTTTTGTTTTGTTTATGCTGGGACCGTCCATTGAATTTTTATAAATTCTGTATTATCTAATCAATTCAGTCTCTTCTGCTTTTGGATATGCTCTCTGATTTGATATTTATTCCAGTGCCTCTTTTAATTTAGCAATTTTTTTAAATTTTATTTTTATTTAAACATATAATGTAACCCCACCACACTTTCCCAACCCCCTTCCCCCCACCCCCCTCAGTTTGTTTTATGACATTAAGAGTCTC
>ML095641.1:5240-18753 GCA_003697995.1 Taxidea taxus jeffersonii
GTGACTGTGGCCATTACTGCTATGAACATTGGGGTACAGATGGCCCTTCTTTTCACTACATCTGTATCTTTGGGGTAAATACCTAGTAGTGCAATTGCAGGGTCATAGGGAAGCTCTATTTTTAATTTCTAAAGGAATCTCCACACTGTTTTCCAAAGTGGCTGCACCAACTTGCATTGCCACCAACAGTGTAAGAAGGTTCCCCTTTCTCCACATCCTCTCCAACACCTGTTGTTTACTGTCTTGTTAATTTTGGCCATTCTAACTGGTGTAAGGTGGTATCTCAATGTGGTTTTGATTTGAATCTCTCCGGTGGCTAGTGATGGTGAACATTTTTTCATGTGCCTGTTAGCCATTTGTATGTCTTCTTTGGAGAAGTGTCTGTTCATATCTTCTACCCATTTTTTTGGACGTGATTATCTGTTTTGTGTGTGTTGAGTTTGAGCAGATCTTTATAGATCTTAGATATCAGCCCTTTGTCTGTATTGTCATTTGTGAATATCTTCTCCCATTCTTGATTAGACCCGCATTTTAGCCAAGGGCCAAACTGCAAATATTTATACTAACAGTAGGTATGTTGGAATAGCTCATGACTTTGGAATGTTATGGAAACAGCAAGCCTTCCTTATTTCCAGCAGGGATAAAATTAAAAATGGCCTTTATATATGGAAATTATGAGATGTCATATTCTTGCAGACACTTTGGCCAGTACCAAGTTCCTTGGACATCCCAAACTTGATTCCCTGGAGGCTAATGGAAACCACCAGGGTGATTATTTCTGCAACGTATTTTGCTCTCAAAGGAAGAAACAACTAAACCTCTGTCTTGGTCCAAAGTGATGTTCCCTCAAATAATAATCCAGAAAAATTGACTAGAGATGTCCAACAGTTGGCCGCAGAAAAGGGTAAAACAATATTGGAAATCTACTAAATGTTGGTTCAATAAAAAAGGAATTCTGGTTTGAGTCAAATAATAATCCAGTGCTGCCAGAGACTCTAAAATTCCCATTATTACATATGCAATGAATCATTAGTCTACTGATAAAAACCTTTATAAGCCAATACTAGTGGCTAAATATTAATAAGATCACAGACTGCCTACTTTACTTATCCCACCTGCCCGAAATATAATTCAGGAAAAGCAGTCTGCAACTGCTCCTGGACCTTTCAAATTGCCCAATGGACCATTCAAGTTTTGGCAGATGGATTTTATTTAGCTTCCCCTATCTCATGGATATAAACATGTCTTGGTAATGGCTTGTATGCTTTCTTACTGGACTGATATTTTTGTGGTTAAAATTCTACTAGAAAAGGTCATCCCTACCTGGGAAATCCCTCTTGAACTCCATAGTGGCCAGGGAACTAACTTTAACAGGTCTGTGATGTTTGACCGGTGTTACAACACTTCTACTGTGCTTAATGCCTTCAATCCTCAGGGTTACCTGAAAGCACTAATAGCATTATTGGGCAAAATTTGTAGAGAATCTTCAAATATCCCAACCTACAGCACTGCCATTAGTGGTTCTAAATTTCAGGTCAACCCCTTTTGGAATTCATAAACTCTCACAGGATGGCCAGTGTCTTTGGCTCCTGCTTCTTTTGATCCAGAAATGGTAAAAAGGAGATAAGCTTAAATATTGCAAAGATCTAATTGCTTCTGCTGAGAATAACCACACTTTAGTAAAGCAATCTTTCCACAGTGTGCTCCTCAGAGACAAAGACCTTAAACATAATATCTTGCAGCCCAGGAATTTCATCTATTAGAGAAGACATGTTCAGAAAGACTCTCTTCAACCCTGTTGGGAAGACCCCTATCAGGTACTGTTAACCAACCCCTGTGCTGCCAAACTCCAAATAATAAACCCTTGGATCCCTGTGTCACATCTACAGAAGCACCAAAACCTGACTAGATCTGCACTCCAACTGCTGATGTGAATATAAAGATTTCTAGGAATTGAAGCAGATGACAGCTGAAGGAGACCACTTTCCCAAGATGATTGGACCAGACTTGTATACCTTTTTCTCACTGTTGATTCTTACCTTATTTCATTCCTTTCTTTCTTGGCCCAAACTATTGCAAAAGAGGAATATATTTCTTTCTTTTTATTAATTTTTAATTTTTTATTAGCATATAAGGTATTATTAGCCCCAGGGGTACAGGTCTTTGAATCGCCAGGTTTACACACTTCACAGCACTTACCATAGCACATACCTTCCCCAATGTCCATAACGTAACCATCCTCTCCCTAACCCCCTTCCCCCAGATAACCCTCAGTCTGTTTTGTGAGATTAAGAGTCTCTTATGGTTTGTCTCCCTCCCGATCCCATCTTGTTTCATTTTTTCCTTCCCTACCCCCAAACCTCCCACTTTGCCTCTCTCAACTAAAAGAGGAATATCTTTCTGACCATTGACTCTGTCACCAGAAATCCAATCTGTTCTTTCCTATTGAAATATGATTTGTTCCCTGCACCCAAGGGAAATACAAATGAGTCCAATTACAGAGCTCTGGAGAGGAGGAGGAGTTGTAAGGGACAGGGCAAAGTGAATTGTACCACCTATCTTTGTATTTCTGCTAAATTCACTTCCTGGCTTTCAGCATTTACATGAGTAACATGTGGACCCTAGACCTGAAGACCAGGCCAGAGTGCTTGTAGTAAATCTTGTAGGGAAAAGGAGGTTAAAACAGGCAGCTGGATGTTTCTGGGGAAAGTGGAGGAGTTTTAGGAGCTAAGGGAATTTGCTGAGGAGACAGGGCTGGATTTTATTATTTTATTTTTTAAGTTTTTATTTAAATTCCAGTTAGTTAAGATACACTGTAATATTAGTTTCAGGTGTACAATTTAGTGACACAGCTAGATTTTAAAAAGAGGAATTTATGTTGGATGTGGACTTTAATTTTTGTTCTAAGTCTAATTTCTATTCTTTAATCTTGTTAAGGGAATCTCTAAGGCTAGCAATCACTCCTCTGGATCCACTTTATAATTTGGTCTTTCCATAGGTACCAACAAAGGCAGTTGTTCAGGAGGAGAGCTCTTTAATTTTTTTTTCAAATATAGAAGTTTTTCTAATTCAAAGGATTTACTGCCTGGCATTGACAAGCAGGATATTATATTAATCTCAATAGAGACTCAAACCAATAAGACATTTTATAGCTTAACCATGAACATAAGAGGCATCCCAAAAGAGAGTGCAAAAGATGCAGTGCTCATAAGATTCAGAGAGTTCAATCCCAGAGTTAGCCTAAGAAAACAAAACATTTGTTGTCACCAGTAGTAAGAATGGCGTAGTGAAAATGATGTCTCCAGTTTCCCATGAGAATGTGAGATGCCTCCAATCACAGACTCACTAATCTGTGCCACTGAGCAGATGCTATTAGAATTGTACTTTTCCAGCACTAACAAGACAACAATGGTTCAGACAACAAAGGCCCCTTATGAACTGGGACACCTCATGGCAAACTCCCCTGAGAGCTGGCACAGCTGGACAAAGAGAATGTTGCCTGTGAGTTCATGTTGGATTCCCAGCCCATTTGGCTGGCTACGAGATGCAAGCCAGTACTTATACTTTCCAGCTAGCAGAGATCAGAGAGAATATTCTCACTGGTCACAAGGCCATACACTCAGGACAGAACAAGATGAAAAGAAAACCTCATCTAGTTTTTACATAAAGGGCCCACAGCCAAGTTTGTCTAAACAGATGCCAGTCTGGTGAGAACCGTGTACTCACCAGTTTGTGAAGCATTCTACCCTATGGTTTCCCTTCTTATGACAAATGACACAAAGGACAGAGACAAAAGAAAACAATGACCATCTCTGGGAGGAAAGAGATCAATAGAAAACAAGAGTACTGGGGGTGCTTGGGTAGCTCAGTCAGTAAGGTGTCTGCCTTTGGCTCATGTCATGATCTCAGGGTCCTGGGATTGAGTCCTACGTTGGGCTCTCTGCTCAGCAGGGAGCCTGCTTCTCCCTCTCCTGCTGCCTGGACCTCCCCTTGCTTGTGCTCTGTCAAAAAACTAAATAAATAAAATCTTAAAGAAAAAAACAAAACAAGAGTACTGATAATAAATATTTACCAGAGTCACTATATCCAAGGAACTTGATCACACAAATATATTCTCCTGCAAAATTAAATTTAGAAAAAGAAAAAGGACTCTCTGTCTTTCACTTCTGCCAGACCCGGTGAGATCCAGGAGATTGATGTGGTAAGAATTCTTACCTTCTGTGGTCTCTTTTCAGATCCCAGGATCTCTCAGCTGCAGCAGCCCCAGAATGAGCAATGTCTAGGTAGTGGAGGGTTCTAGGTCAGGGGCCAAAACTACAGAGGAGGGAATGGGGAACTTTTCCCTTCTTCCCTTCTAGGTTCTTTGGCTGGGCTAATAATTAAATAAATATAAGACAGATTTATAGGAGAAAAACAAATTTAATTTCATACATATAAGAACCCCATATAAATATGACTCCAAAAAAGTGACCAAAACATGCAGCTTTTTTAACTTCAAGCCCCCCCCTCCAAAATGTAAAGATTTATAAGACAAAGAGGTTTGAGTTTGGGGTTGTAATTAGTGAAGAAGTAATAAGGTATTCTATGTAGCTTTCTCAGCCCTAAATCTATTCCCTATTTCTGGTGGTAAGGGTGCCTTCTACTCATTGGGTATAGAGTATAGAGTGGGTATACTTCACATTGGTGATTTAGTTCCTCCTTTCAGGGGCACAAAGGAGGGTTAGAATGGCCTACTTATATTAACTGATTCTTAAGTAACTTCAACTCAAAGTAATGTGCCAAAGTGGCATATTTTGGGGTGGCATATTCCTGTTCTTCTTTACCTGGTTCCCACTGCTGCCCCAACGTGCAGCTTCATTCCCTTTCCCACAGCGGTAGCACAACCACAGCCTTCACTGTCAACACTGTCCTGCCTTTTCTAGATTTTGATAGACCCCAGGCTTGCACCCTATTTGTGTTCCCAAACAGGGTTCTGGCAACATCAGAGTCCACCTCGACTCTCTCCCTCCCCCAGAAATTCTCTGACCTTCTCTGATTCACCCTTTCTTTTAGACTGGGAGTGTGTGTGTTTGAAAGACCCACCTAAGACCTTATGTGCATGAGTGACAACTATTATTATCGCCGAGGAATCTGATGTGCCCCGTCCCTGTCTAGGATCACTGTACTACCCAGTGCAGTCATCCCCCCCCCGGTTTGCCTTCCAGGGGGCGCTTAGCCCGAGAGATGGGTCCCAGCACACCTTGCGGTGACGTGCGTAGCTCAGAGCACTTGTCTGTGACGCATCACGCTATTGTCGCCCTTCACGCACTGGGGGTTGGTGTGGTGAGAGAATCCACTTTTCTTTCTTTCTTTTTTCTTCTTCTTTTCCTTTTTTTTTTTAAGTTAAATCTTGGGAGTGAGGGAGAAAAGAAGCCAAGGAGGAGGCCAGAACTGGGAGAGGACTTTGGCAAGACTCAGTGGGGAGGTGAGGGGTGGACCTTTACTGGCGGCAGCAGCGGCGGCATAGCCTGTGAGGCGGGTGGTTAACTAGGCCGCAGCAGTCATGGCGGTTGACTTTGGGGACCACGCCAGCGGGTTCCGCCACATGGAGGTGATCAGGTTCATCAACAGTGAAGTCCTCCTGAACGGCGGTGGCCCAGATTTCTATGTGGCCTTCCGCTCACGGCCCTGGAATGAAGTAGAGGACCGGCTTCTGGCTGTGGTGGTGGACCCTCAGGTGCCACACGCCATCAAAAGGGCCTGCGCCTGGAGCGCGCTGGCCTTGAGCGTGCGTGTGGGCGCAAGGCAGCAGGAGCAACAGGAGCGCCAGGTCCATTGGCTGCAGGAGCAAGTAGAGGAGCGAGAGACCGCTACCTGGGCCCTGGCTTCCGAGCTGCAGCAGCTATGCAGGGAGCACAAGGAGGTGGCTGCGCAGCTTCGATGTGCGCGGGCTGCTTTGCAGCATGTGTTGGATGAGAGAAATGTGTTGCGTGGACGACTGCTCCAGGCAGAGAAGTCGGGCCGGGTTAACCAACCTCCTCAGGAGGCCACCTCTGAGTCAGGAGCAGAAGAGCGTGGGGCCGCTGCCTGGCCAGGGGATGTGGATGAGAAGGGCAAGATAATGGCCACAGAAGCACAGGCCCTGCACCATTCGGAGGCCCAGATGGCAGCTCCCGCAGCTGCAGCCGCAGCTCCAGCAGCCACAGCCGCAGCTCCCGCAGCCACAGCCGCAGCTCCCGCAGCCGTGCTTTATGTGCAGGCACTTCCAAGTTCCTGGGCCCAGGCTTTGCAAACCTCTCTGCCAGTGCAGGTGCCACATCCATTCCCATTCTCTGCATCATTCCCAATGGGATTCCCATACTGGGCACCTCTACCACACTCAGTAGTCGTGGAAGCAGACACAGCAGCGTCAGCAACACCAGCAGCAGCAGTCCCACCCCAGATGCCCCTGAAGCCACCTCTGGGGGTCTACCCACCTGGCCAATGGGCTGCAGTGGGGGTCCAGGAGCAGATGGCACCACTGTGTGAACAGAGGTGCTGTGACCAGGAGGAATGTTCTGAGACCTTCCAGGGGGGATGTCCCCTGGGGTACAGCAGAAGCCACAGCCAAGATGAAGGTCCTGTGTGTCCCCAGGGAAAGACTTCGCTGGAGGACACTGGGAGCCACAGCCAGAAAGATCTGGAGAGACCCCAGGGGACAACACCCCTGGAAGACAGAAGCTCCAGGCAGAAGGAATATCCATTGATACCCCAGGAGAAGTACCCCCTGGAGAACAACAGCAAGAGCCACAGCCAAGAAGATCGAGAGAGGCCCCAGGGGACATCCCCACCAGGAAGCAGCAGGAGCAGTGGTGTGAGAAAAAGCCCCAAGAAACAGCAGCCTCCAGGGCAGAAAGCCAAGCAACTAAAAGGGAAAAAAGTCTCGGATTCCCAACTCCAGGGGAAGCCTGCCTCAGGATGCAGTCCAAAGAATTGGGACTGCCCGTGGTGTAAAACTATGAATTTTTCATGGTGCATGCCCTGCTATCAATGCAAAAAAGTCTGTGCAGCAGCTGAGAGTGGAGGCCTGGACACAGGAGAACCTCACTAATTTTAGGAAGGTAAGTAAGAATGGAAACACTCCAAAGAAAAACCAATTTCATAAGATATCCCCCCACCCCGATCAAAAAGTAGCTCATTTACTTCACAGAAAATTTGAAAACCAAAATTATGGTACAGAAAATTAAAATAGTCCATTATCCCAATACCCAATAATCACTTTTTATCATTCTGATTACACACACACAAACATAGATGTATCTATGTTTTCATTTTATATATCTATTTTAACAAGGATAGACTACTTTTTGAGTATCACACATTTTAAATAGGGGATATCTCCTAATTGCATTTAAGTTCACAGGTGGTGGATTATGGATAACTGATGCTGATTGGTTGACACCCTGGAGAGGCTGAAGTCGTGAAACCTTTTCCTTTTTCACTTTTTTCTGTTTTCTTATTCACCTCCTTTTCCTGAAAATGTTATGTTGCTGGCTAGTAACAACCGTGTGTCTTCAAGTTACAACTATTTTGAATTTTAGGAGCATTGTTTTTCCTTGAAAATGTTATTATTCCTTTTTAAACTACTACAGAGTTCATGTTGCTTCTTGTTTTTAAGTTTTATAGGTGAGGGCCTGTTTTTGTGTCTCTGAACCTGAAGAAATTGCTGCTGAAGAAGCTGAACCCATCCCATTAGAAGATCTCCCAAGAGTCTAAAGAAATCACACCTTGATTCCAGCTGACCCACACCTCACTGAGACCCCCATTGGCTGGAACTGAGAAGAATGAGAGGAAGTCAGGGAAGAAGAGATGCTCTGGCACTCATTAGGGGGGAAAGGATGGCAAAACAATTTTGTTAGAATTTAAATTTCTTTGTTGGGACAAGGGATTAATTTGAAAGAGTTGAGGGGTTTGCAATGTTAAATTCTATAGATGATAGCAAATTTGATGGATTGCATTTAATTCATTAAACACGTAGTTATTGATTACCTAGTGTATGTTAGGAGCTAGAGCCATATGTTAATATTTAGTGCACACATCACAACTTTTTGGTGAGTTTGTTTAGATAATAAGAGGGAGCACACTTTGAGATAAGAGGTGACTTCTTTGCCTTGTGTATAATATGCTCTTTGGGTAAAGCCAATTGAACTAACACAGTTATTTTTGCAGTTCTGGGAGCAACATCAGAGACTTTCATGAGAAGAATTATTAGACTGTTTATCATTGCTCCTAGGTGAAACAAATGAGCAGTGGCAAAGATTGGGAAAGTAGCATCACCGAAGTAAAGGCAGGACTTTTCTGAAAGTGTAATTTCTTCCTTTGAGAGGGAAACACTATTCTTCCTCGTTGCCTGAAAGACTACTGGGTGAATTAAAGACAGTGTTTGAGGGAGTATTGGCTACACACATGAACCCTCAGTCTTGTCTACCTCCATCCCAAGCCCCTCTCCGGTCAAGAGTGGATGAAGAGCAAGCAAGGTGGACAGATATCATGCTTCTCTTGGACTGGATTAAAAATAATACTGGACTGGGACCAGCACTCTTGAGAATGCCCCTGGTCCCCTTCTCTCCCACTTGGTGTATTCTCTTCAAGGATCTCTGTTCTTCTGAGGTAGCTGAAGGAGGGAGCCAAGGTAGAGCCCAGGGGGGTGGGGAGGTAGATCAGCTTCAGTCTGAACAAAAGATGTTATAGTTATGTTAAAAGATGTTATAGTTAAAAGATGTTATATTTTCCCCCATGAGATCTGCCCAGCTTACCAAGCTCAATATCTGCCAGGGTTTTTCTGATCTTAATTAGTAATAAAGAGTATGCACTTGCCTCCTGTATCTTCTGTGTCACGTGTTGGGACAGGTTGGTCAGAGGAAGCAGCTTTAATCTGTGTCCTCCTTCTTTCCCAGTAAGGTGAAAGAAAGTTCAGTCTTGTTCATTATGAAAGGGCCCCTCTCATAATGAGAATTACCCAAGAATGGGAGGGGGAAGGGTTTACTGTGGGGCCTTCATTCTATGCTACACTTACTGGCCAAGTCGAGATGGTTCCTTGAAGCTAGGCATGTTTGCTTCTCCAGGACCAGTGGGATTTGGAGGTGTCTGCCAACGCTGGAAGCCCTAATGCCTAGGGTCCATTTCCCTACATGCACCAGGTAGCCATTCCCCTCTGGGACCCTACCTTCTCTCTGGGATCCTGGCAGGGAGTAAAGAGTGCTTAGGTATCATAAACAGTATTCTTCCTCCCTTCACTCTGTTCTTTAAGTCATTCCTCTCTTCCTCAGCAAAATTTGGTCAAGATAATGAGGGAGGGAGACAAACCATAAGAGACTCTTAATCATAGGAAGCAAACTGAGGGTGGTGGGACAGGTGGGGGTGGGGAGTTGGAATAACTGGGTGTTGGACATTAAGGAGAGCACATGATGTAATGAGCACTGGGTATTATATAAGACTGATGAATCATTGAACTCTACCTCTGAAACTAATAATACAATACATGTTAATTGATTGAGTTTAAATGAAAAATTTAGAAAAAAATGATCAGGACTATAGAAAACTAAATACAGTCTGGCACCATAAATCTCCCCTTGTATAAGGGGGGAATAAAGATCTGGATACCTTCTTGGAATGGGTATAGTGAGATGAGGGTGTGGACAACAAAAATTATCCTGTTATACCAGAAATCCCTTTTCTCTCAGAGATCTGACTAACAGGGAGGGCCTTGGTTACCTGGGATAGGAATGCAGGAATAAAAGAGGGCTGTCAGGAGGAACAAACACATAACACATAATATTTGAATAGGGAGGAGAGGAGATACTATGATAGCCTGTGGATCCTGATGTCTCCTCTGTATTTGGAAAGATGAGCATGTACTGATATTTTTCCTGCTGGGTCTAAAATTAGTGCTGGTACAATAGAGGAAGAGTTCAAATGGTGCTGGAGAAAGAGGAGAAAGAATCAGGCCTTGCAGCAGGTAATACAATTACTGTTGGTAGGGGTGGGCCTAATACAGCTGCCTTACAGGCACTTATGAAGGTGGTGGCGATAAAAGAGTGAGAATAGCTATTTCTCTGAACAGGAGAGTGCAGGGGATGTGGGAAAAAGACTTTCAGATTCTGTGGGATCTCCAAAATGAGAGAGGCAAAATTCTGCGTGGAAAAAGTGGAGGATCATGGCAATATTCTCCTGTACTCCACATTCTCACCCATTTCCTGCTACTAGACCTTCATGGGAGCAATGCCTTCAAACTCTCATTCCCATTTCCACAATTAATATACCACTTATCGTTTATCTCCTTCCACTACTCTATCTCCCTCCACTTCCACTAGCAAAAGCAGAATTAGAAGAAGTGGTTCTAATAAGAGTAGTTCCTGTAGGAGCATCTGCAGCTACCATATTGACAGGTGTGGGATATGGAAAAACTTCCTGTGGTAGGCAAGAGGAAGCAGCAGCCTCTGGGGGCAGAAGGGACAGGAACAAAGGGCTCAGCATTCTTCAAGATCCCTTAGGGATGAGAGAATTATATGTGGTAAAGGCCAAAGGACTGAAATGGTGGAATAATTAAAAATAATTATTTGGAGGATAAAACCATGCTTCAACTGAAGATGTCTGATCCTGGACAGGAGCTTTGTCTTCTGATGGGGCCAGTCCTCTTTGATTTCAGAAATGAAGAAAGAACCAAGGAAATCTGAAACAGAAGAAACCATTTTCTAAGTATGTCTCTGATTATAAATATAGCTTGATTTCACTTAAGAAAAATTAGAAAATTCAGAAAAAGGAAAAAAAAACATTTAACCATAATCCCATCACTGGAGATAAGTACCACTGTTTACATTTTTATGTATTTAATTCCACATATGTACACAGAGATAGGTGGGATTGGTTTTTAAACTATCCTTCATGTGGAATTATACAGAATATTTTATAACCTTATCTTTTATGGTGGCTAAAAAAACAATGATATCTTATTCTCTTAACAAAATTTTAACTGAAATTTAACTACATTACTAACTATAAGCATAATGTTGTACAGCAGGTCCCTAGTGTTTTTCTATCTTGCATTACTGAAACTTTATACCTATAGTCTTATTTTTAACTAACATATTAATTTTTTTTCTTTTACACCCTAGTCCTTGCTAGGTGAAGGCCCCAACACACCACCTATCAAACTCCAATCCTTGTCAGTGCTTTCCCACACCCCACTCAGGGTCACAGTGCAGTGGTACTTCACCCCAGGGACCTATAGCCAGGTGTTAGGGACCAGATTCTGGTCTAGAGGCTGTGTGGGGCAGGACTGCCTGAGGCCAGAATGGAGGAGTAAACTGTGCAAGCACTAGCAGCAAGTCTATTGCCTTCTTGGAGGCTGAAGGCCCCTGGCAGTGGCATGGGCCTCTGGTGTACAACCCTGAGGCCCCAATCTGACATCTGCCAAGGTCCAAGGCTGAAATATCTAAAATGCACTGTCCCATCGCACATCGCTGGGGCCAGTTGTTCTTCTCCATAGAAGCAAAGTTTATTGAATCTGTCCCAAGAGATCATTGCTACCTGTACCTCCAGCCTCTCACCCCGAAGTACAGCCTCAAGGCATTGCTCTCTGCTCTCTCTGACCTCGTCCAAATGCCAGCACCCAGTGATGGCCCCTTCACCCAAGCCTCTCCATCAGGAAATGTTTGCCTCTTTTGAACACTAGGGGGAACACTTATCTGCTGGGGACTGGTCCTGCTGGATAAAGTGTAGCTTTTCCCAAGAAGGCAAACAGGGCAGTTGGAGCCCTCAAGATATGCTCTGTAGCTTCAGGTGTGTATAGAGGTGTAAATTCGGGTCCAGGTGGAGGGACAGGGAGAGACTGGTCTAGGATAGACTTAGGTATAAATGTGGTTCAGAGGATGTCGCCATCACACCTGAAATGCTGCTGCTGGTATCACTCTTCCCAGAGGAACATGATCTCGTGGGATCTCAGGTGATCTACCATGGCTGGCAGAGGAGTCCTGGAAAGAGAAATAGCTGGGTGCCCTTCATGGGTGCTGGACCCTTGTTATCCCAGACTTGCCCATAAGGAGTCTGGCTCAGGCCACCTATCACGCAAACCTCACTTCTCACGCATGCCTTTCCCTGCCTGTGGTGCTTTATCCCAGGGGCACTAGACTGGGCATGAGGGGATTGCCTCTGGCCCAGAGGCTGTTCAGGGACAGAACCATGGAGGCCACAAGGGGTAAGTGAATTGAACACGCAATACATTATGTAATTAATTAATCCATGGACAATATCTACAAACAGTAGGTGATAACATGTTTCCATGAGCTCTAAATAAAAGAGGCTGGGGGCAATTCACAGCTGTAAGACCTGAGCAATCTGTGCGGGGGTGATCATAAAGAAACAATGGATCATCTGACAGACTGGAAGATAGGAAAACACTAAAATACTCTACAAATTAAAATACTCTACAACTAATAATTAAATAGCACAGTTGACTGAGTTGAGAAAAGCAAATGAAACTAGAATGAGTACAAGTGTTATGTCCTAAGGTTGAAGAGGTTTGAATTATCTAGGCATTATGAGCTCTCAAAACTGCAGCCAAAACTCCCTTCCAGGACAAACCCACGCTGACAGGAGAGATGTCATTCTGCTTCTTATTCTCTTTTTCCTTTACTATAATTTTGTTTGAAATTTTCCTCCTATCATCTTCCATTACTCATTTTTATTTTTTTTTATTTTTTAATAAACATATAATGTATTATTAGCCCCAGGGGTACAGGTCTGTGAATCTCCAGGTTTACACACTTCACAGCACTCACCATAGCATATACCCTCCCCAATGTCCATAACCTCACCACCCTCTCCCTACTACCCTCCCCCCGGCCCCCCTCAGTTTGTTTGGTGACGTTAAGAGTCTCTTATGGTTTGTCTCCCTCCCAATCCCATCTTGTTTCATTTATTCTTTTCCTACTCCTCAAACCTCCCAGGTTGCATCTCCACTTCCTCATATCAGGGAGATCACATGATAGTTGTCTTTCTCTGATTGACTTATTTCGCTGAGCACAATACCCTCTAGTTCCATCCACATTGTCACAAATGGCAAGATTTGATTTCTTTTGATGGCTGCATAGTATTCCATTGTATATATATACCACTTCTTCTTTATCCATTCATCTGTTGATGGACATCTGGGTTCTTTCCATAGTTTGGCTATTGTGGACATTGCTTCTATAAACATTGGGGTGCACGTGCCCCTTTGGATCACTATGTTTGTACCTTTAGGGTAAATACCCAGTAGTTCAATTGCTGGGTCATAAGGTAGCTCTATTTTCAACTTTTTGAGGAACCTCCATGCTGTTTTCCAGAGTGGTTGCACCAGCTTGCATTCCCACCAACAGTGTAGGAGGGTTCCCCTTTCTCCACATCCTCGCCAGCATCTGTCATTTCCTGACTTGTTCATTTTAGCCATTCTGACTGGTGTGAGGTGGTAGCTCATTGTGGTTTTGATTTGTATTTCCCTGATGCCCAGTGATGT
>ML095641.1:18853-60766 GCA_003697995.1 Taxidea taxus jeffersonii
ATGTCTTCTTTGCAGAAATGTCTGTTCATGTCCTCTGCCCATTTCTTGATTGGATTATTTATTCTTTGGGTGTTGAGTTTGATAAGCTCTTTGTAGATTTTGGATACTAGCCCTTTATCTGATATGTCATTTGCAAATATCTTCTCCCATTCTGTCAGTTGTCTTTTGGTTTTGTTAACTGTTTTTAAATGAAATTGGTTTTCCTGAACTTAGAAGACGGCATTGTTCATTAGAGCTTTCTAACATCTCCAAATTCAATCTATTACTTTTGTGTGGTCTTCAAAACCATCTTACTTTCTTGCAGTTCTGGAGGCTACAAGTGCAAAATCAAGGTGTTAGCAAAGTTGGGCTATAAGGGCCCTGAGAGAAAGATCTGTAACAGGCCTCTCTCATTAGCTTGTAGATGGCTATCTTCTACCAGGGTGTCTTCAAATAGTCTTTCCTCTATGTGTGTCTCTGTCTCTGTGGCCATATTTTCCTTCTTTATAAGGACACTAGTCAGATTAGGGCCCACCCTAACAACCTCACTGCAGCTAATTTCATCTGCAATGACCCTGTTTCCAAGAAAAGTCACATTCTGAGGTGCTGGAGTTTGGGATTTCATCATCTGAATTTTTAGGGGACATAATTTAATGTATAAGACTCTTAAATGTCGCTTTTCTACCTTGATTCTGAATTTAAAAACTATAAAGACTAAGATCTCAGAACTTGTTTCTAGTATAGGGTATAAACTAGGTTTGAATTCTAACACTGGTGATTGCTAGCTAGATAAGCAAAGTTGCTTATCATTTCTATGGCTCAATTTTCCCATCTATAAAATGGGAATAATAATATGTACTGAATAGGGGATGTTGTGAGGATTAAATAAAATAATATATGAAAACACACTTAAAAGAGTGCTACCTTCAGTTTTTAAGACAATTCTATAATTTTCCCCCCTTACTTAGAAGAAATAGTGAAACCCAAATGATAGGCATTACATAAAGAATCTGTCTGAAAAGTTGCCAAATAAAATGTATTTGGAAATGCATAATTTTAAACTTTCTTGCTAGTGAGAGACAAAGCTTCTGCCAATATTCATGATGTTTTCAAAAAACTGTTCATTTGGCTGATGGGAAACTAGTGCGAGGGAAACAGTCATGAGTTCTATTCTGTCTAGGGCAATTAGCTTCAGTAATTTTCTCTATGGTTTAATTGAGTGAATCAGTTACAAATCAGTTGGAGTAGATATCACCCATTGACTATACCAAAAGCTTTAAAAGATAAGTCAGCTTCTCAGTTTTTATAGTAATTTCATCTCTTGGTGCTCCTTGTTTTATAAAGAAGTGAAACCATCCTTAATTTCTGAAGAATAACAAATGTAAGTAGATACACATTAATTTGATTCCAGTAGCTACAATTTCTGTTGAATGCACCACAATTTCCTTATAATTACAAGCATTGTGGTATAGCTGGGCCACTGTGCCTTTTCTGATTGATCATCTTCCTATACTGTAATCCTATTCTGAGGATCAGTCTGTAGCTAAGAGTTATTTGTATTGTTGATGTAATAGAATTACTGTGTGAGTGTAGCAAATTGGAGCTTTTCATTATAAACACTATCATAATTGATCATTTTAGCTATTGGTTAGGGTAACTTAAATGTAACCTGTAATTTCCACAACTTGAAATCAATGGGGTACATTTATTTTTAATTAAATGGCTGCCAAAATAAAATCTAGGGCAAATGTGCAAATAAAAACAATAGTTTAGTTTTAAGTACTGTATTGGTTACCTATTGCTGTGTAACAAATTACACAGAATTTAGCAGTTTACAGCAATGTACATTTATTATCTCACAGTTTCTGTGGGTCAGGAATCCAGATATGGTTTAGCTTGGTTCTCTGCTAAACAAGGCTTCAATCAAACTATCAGCCAGGGTTTAGGGACTCATATGAAGTCTCCACTGTGGAGTGATCACCTTCCAAACTCACTTACCTGGTTATTGATCAGTGTGGTAAGCAGAATATTGGTTCCCTAAAGAAGTCAATATTCTAATCCCTGAAACATTTGAATATGTTATGCTACATGGCAAAAAGGAGTTATAGTTGCCAATGAAATTAAGGTTGCTAATCAACTGACTTTGATATAAGGAGATCATCCTAGATTATCTGGGTGAGCCCAGTGTAGGTATTAATGGTGGAAGTGGGAGGCAGAAGAGGAATCAGTGTGAGGGTGATGTGATATGAGAAAGACTCAGCTGGCTATTGCTTGCTTTGAAGATGGAGGGGTGGGGTGTAAGCAAAGAATGTAGGCAGCCTCTAGCAGCTAGAAAAGGCAAGGAAATGGATTCTTCTCTAGAACCTCTAGAAATGAATGCTGCACTGTTGGTGCCTTGATTTTAACCCAGGGAGATTAATTTCAAACTTCTGATTTCCAGAACTATAAGGTAATAAATTTGTGTTGTTTTAAACTGCTAAGTGTGTGATAATTTATTATAGCAACAGTAGTAAACAAATCCAGAAAGGATCATTTTTTCAAGGGTGATTGGTTATTGGAGTGAGGGCCTCACTTCCTTGCTGGTGCTTGGCTGGAGGCTGTCCTCCATCCCTTGCCATGTGGATCTCTCCAACTTGCTTCATCAGAGCAAACACTCAGAAAGAGCAAGAACAAGACAGAGAGGGTCCTAGAAAGATGGAAGTCACGGTGTTTTGTAACTTAGTTACAGAAATGACGACATCTCATCACTTTTGGTGTATTACGTTTGTTAGAAGAAAGTCATGAGGTCCAGCCTACTATAGAGGAGAGGAGATCACACAAAGCTGTGAATTCCAGGAGACAGGGACCATTGGGTTTCATGTTAGAAGTTGCCATCACAAGTACTGATGCCTACTCACAGCATTTCTCTTATGTTTAAAATCATGAAACCTTACTGCTATCTCACTGTTCTTACTCTAGTTTTCTTTTCCATTTACTATAATTTCTTTTAAAAGATATTTTGAATATGTATGTATGTGGATAGATAGAAATATGAGAAAGTGAAAAAAATATTAAATGTGATATCTAGTGAAAGGATTTCAAGAGACATTTTGTTTAAAATGTTACTAGTCTTTTAAAGTTTTATAATGAGCATATTTTACATATATATAAAGTCAAAATTAAAATTAATTTTATGAAATTATTTGAAAATTAAAAGACAAAGATTTCCACATTTATGAATACCTCACACTAATTTTGATATATGCATTTGGTTCTTAACTTACTTTTTGTTGAATACAAATCATATTTTGTATCAGTGAACCATGCACTGCAACATTATTTTTCACTGAAGAATAAGTTGATCATAGTTTTCACCGGAAAAATAATTAAAGGAATTAGAATGAATTAAAATTTATTATGAAAATACAGAAACCTCTCTTAACCTCTTATGAGAGATATGTAGCAACAGAAATTTGAAACATTAAGCTAATTCTTCAAATCCACACACAGAAAATTCTTACATATATCTAAGACCTTCAGCTATTTTTTTGTGGAGTTTATCATACCCATGTATGGTTCAATATTTAGATGTGTAGAAACAAGTCTCAACTGAAAAACTGTTTTTCTCTTGATTTATTATGAGTAGGAAGATTTGTCATGAGGAACACTGAAAGTGAAGGATTTGCTCTTGAAAAGGTTTCTTGAAAAAAATGACAACTTGGTAATGATTCAAATTGCACATCCTTTTGCCTTTATAAGAAAAGCAAAGTGAGCATATTGATTTGATTTCCTCATAATAATGACTTACATGACCAGTTAAAACACTAGCAAAGAATAATTCACATATAATCACATTGTATCACTGGGGGAAAATGAGTGCTTTATAAAGCTGCTTTGAGCTAAGATAATAAGAGAAAAACATATTGTTGTTTAGAAGAAATATATTTACAGCATGGTCCTTTGTTAAATTCCTCACTTTTTAAATATTCCTCACTTTTAAAAGAAAAATATGGTATCCATTACTAGATTGGAGTAACTCACTTCTTCTCTTGCCTACAGTTTGCTTTTATACATCAGATGCTTTATTTTTGATTAAAATAATTTATAATTGTGCATGTGTGTATGTGTGTGTGATCTCTCATATGTATAAAATAGATAAGACCATCTTTTTTCTGAAGCTTAAAGTCATAGCTTCTCTTGGCCAGAGGAAAGGTAACGAAATAAACAAATGACTTTATCTGCTGTGATATTTTACAAATGCACGTAACATTCATTCTCTCTTGATCTTCTTTGTTTGCACTTGTAATATTCTGTAAGATGTTATGAGATCAAAATAAAATTAATACTGCCCAGTAATAACGATGAGAAAGTGACTTAATAAATAAATAAATAGCATGAAAGATAGCCTATGTTATAGGACTACTTTTTTTCCCTTTAAAAAAATAAATTAAATGCAAACATGCATAAGATTACCAAGATAAGAAAAAAATATATATTGGGGTATTTGCATTTGTTCATTGCTACCATTTTCTGTTAACTTTCAACATTTAATAGCCACAGCTTTAAACTGTACAAAAGACATCACTGCTGAAAATCATTTATATATATATGTACATTCATGCAGATAAAATTTATACTTTGATCACCTAATATTTTAAATATCTATGTTTCATGATGATTATATGTTATGATATACTTTGGTATGCCAGACTATGCTATGATTATTAAAAGATCCCTTACTGCCTAGTGGCTACATAGTTGCTCTCCCAGAAGCAGTGATAAACATGATTAGGAATAAAACAATGATTAATACCATTGATGACATGATTAGTGAAACCAATCATTTTATTTGGTGTGCTTCTAAAAACTCTTTGATAAGTGGCCTGCCAAAACAGACTACTCACATCAAAGAGCCTGTTCAGGGGAATTTATAAACAAATGGTAAAAATTCAGCAGTGCTGTGGTAATCCAACTTTTTGATTATTTACATATTTTTTCTGTTGTTCTAATGATTGAATAATTGAAAGGCTATTATCTTATTAAGAATGTTCCTCCGTGAGATTTTTTTTTTTTACAATTGAAAAAGCAGTTTGCCAAAATGGGCAGTATTTGAACTAATTCTGCTATTTGCCAGCTACCAAATGAATAGAAGAACATCTGGATGTCTTCAGCCAACTCAAATTTGCTCCCAGCAAATCAGTCTGCAATTGAGGATTCAGGTTCCATTTATCTAACACCAAAATAAAAATGATAAAAAAAAATCTCTGATACCTCAATTTTTAAAATATGTGTGAGATCAACTGTACAGGTGTTCTAAAAACATTTGGGTGAAATTTTGTCTCTTTTAATCTGTTAGGCATCAGAGATATATTAGTTTTCATCTAACTACTTGAAGACTATCATGGAGCTTATTATACTTGTTCCTTTAAAATACACATTCTACTACAGATTTCAGGTTTGCTTGGTGCCAAGCGTGAAAGCAATGTCAGCTAGTATTTATCACATAAGTTTTGATATAAAAATTTGTAATCCTGGGGCGCCTGGGAGGCTCAGCGTTTTAAGCCTCTGCCTTCTGCTCAGGTCATGGTCTCAGGGTCCTGGGATCCAGCCCCACATGGGGATCCCTGCTCAGTGTGGAACCTGCTTCCACCTCTCTCTTTGCTTGACTCTCTGCCTACTTGTGATCTCTCTCTGTCAAATAAATAAAATCTTAAAAAAAGAATTTGTAATCCTGTGGAGATTTATTTTTTTATTGTGTTATGGTAGTCACCATATGGTACATCGTTAATTTTTTATGTAGTGTTTCAAGATTCATTGTTTATGTATAACACCCAGTGCTCCATGCAATACATGCCCTCCTTAATACCCACTACCAGGCTGTGGAGTTTTAATATTCTTTCCTCTACTTAGTCGTCTTCTTCTTCTTCTTCTTCTTCTTCTTCTTCTTCTTCTTCTTCTTCTTCTTCTTCAGGAACAATCCTAGGACCACAAAATGATGTATAACATGTATAGCATTTATTTTTAAAATTATTTACTTTGAAAGATAGAAGGGAACTTAAAAGTCACTAGATATCAGACTATTCTAATACTTTAATCTTACTTGCCACATTCCTGCAAAATGACTGGTTTCCAAATGAAAACTCAATCATTCCATCCAGGAATTTATAACCTCTGGAGACAGCAAGTATTTCTTACATTGAGATGCAAGCTGACATGTGTCAGTTTTCACCCAGCAGTCCCAGTGTCTTCTTTTGGGAGTTTACAAAAGTAATTTACTATTCTTTCTTTGGCTTAACTTTTAAAGCTTAGATATCACTAGTTCTTTTACCTATTCTTCATATAAAATGGTTTCAAGTTCTGTGATCAGTTTTATTGCTTTCACATAAACAAATTCTAAAATATGGCTTTCAGAACTGAGTGCCATATTCAGGTATGGTCTGAGCAAGATTATCAACTCCTTTATTTAAAATTGTTGCTTGTATAATAATATAACCTAAATTGTAATACACTTTTGGAAGGTTAACTCATTTTGTATTCACTTTAAACTAAAATATCCAGTCTTTTCCTTTTCCTTTTTTAAACATGTATTGTTACTAAACAGTGTCACTCCCAAGCTGCACTTTAATAGTTGGCTTTTTAAAGATTGTTTTTATTAACATATAATGTGTTATTTACCCCAGGAGTACAGGACTGTGAATCATCATGCTTAAACACTTCATAGCACTCACCATATCACATACCCTCCCCAATGTCCAAAACAAAACCACCCTCCCCATAATCCCCCTCCTCCCAGCAATCCTCAGATTGTTTTGTGAGATTAAGAGTCTCTTATGGTTTGTCTCCCTCCTGATACCATTTTGTCTCATTTTTTCTTTCCCTACCCCCCAAGCCTCCCATTCTGCCTCTCAGATTCCTAATATCAGGGAGATCATATGATAGTTGTCTTTCTCAGATTAACTTATTTTGTTCAGCATAATACCCTCTAGTGCCATCTGTGTCATTGCAAATGGCAATATTTCATTTCTTTTGATGGCTGCATAGTATTCCATTGCATATATATACACCACTTCTTCTTTATCCATTCATCTGTTGATGGATATCTAGGTTCTTTTCATAGTTTAGCTATTGTGGACATTGCTGCTATAAATATTTGCATGCACATGCCCCTTCAGATCACTACATTTGTATCTTTAGGGTAAATACCCAGTAGTGCAATTGCTGGGTCCTAGGGTAGCTCTATTTTCAACTTTTTGAGGAAACTCCATGCTGTTTTCCAGAGTGATTGCACCAGCTTGCGTACCACCAACAGTGTAGGAGGGTTACCCTTTCTCCACATCCTCGCCAGCATCTGTCATTTCCTGACTTGTTAATTTTAGCCATTCTGACTGGTGTGAGGTGGTATCTCATTGTGGTTTTGATTTGTATTTCCCTGATGCCCAGTGATGTGGAGCACTTTTTCATGTGTCCGTTGGCCATCTGGATGTCTTCTTTGCAGAAATGTCTGTTCATGTCCTCTGCCCATTTCTTGATTGGATTATTTGTTATTTGGGTGTTGAGTTTGCTAAGCTCTTTATAGATTTTGGATACTAGCCCTTTATCTGATATGTCATTAGCAAATATCTTCTCCCATTCTGTCAGTTGTCTTTTGGTTTTGTTGACTGTTTCCTTTGCTGTGCAAAAGCTTTTGATCTTGATGAAGTCCTAATAGTTCCTTTTTGCCCTTGCTTCCCTTGCCTTTGGCGATGTTTCTAGGAAGAATTTGCTGCAGCTGAGGAGGAAGAGGTTGCTACCTGTGTTCTCCTCAAGGATTTTGATGGATTCCTTTGTCACATTGAGGTCCTTCATCCATTTTGAGTCTATTTTCGTGTGTGGTGTAAGGAAATGGTCCAGTTTCATTTTTCTGCATGCGGCTGTCCAATTTTTCCAACACCATTTGTTGAAGAGGCTGTCTTTTTTCCATTGGGTATTCTTTCCTGCTTTGTCGAAGATTAGCTCACCTTAGAGTTGCGGGTCCACTCTTGGGCTCTCTATTCTGTTCCATTGATCTATGTGTCTGTTTTTGTGCCAGTACCATACTGTCTTGATGATGACAGCTTTGTAATAGAGCTTGAAGTCTGGAATTGTGATGCCACCAACTTTGGCTTTCTTTTTCTACATTCCTCTGGCTATTCGAGGTCTTTTCTGGTTCCATATAAATTTTAGGATTATTTGTTCAATATTTTGAACAAAATGGATGGTATTTTGATAGGAATTGCATTAAATGTGTAGATTGCTTCAGGTAGCATAGACATTTTCACAATATATGTTCTTCCAATCCATGAGCATGGAAAGTTCTTCCATTTCTTTGTGTCTTCCTCAATTTTTTTCATGAGTATTTTATCATTTTTTGAATACAGATACTTTGCCTCTTTGGTTAGGTTTATTCCTAGGTATCTTATGGTTTTGGTTGCAATTGTAAATGGGATTGACTCCTTAATTTCTCTTTCTTCTCTCTTGCTGTTGGTGTATAGAAATGCAACTGATTTTCTGTGCATTGATTTTATATCCTGACACTTTACTGAATTACTTTTTTTTAAAGATTTTATTTATTTAATTGTCAGAGAGAGAGGAGGAGAGAGCACAGGCAGACAGAATGGCGGGCAGAGGCAGAGGGAGAGGCAGGCCCCCTGCCGAGCAAGGAGCCCAATGTGGGACTCCATCCCAGGATGCTGGGATCATGACCCGAGCCAAAGGCAGCCACTTAACCAACTGAGCCACCCAGGCGTCCCAAACACTTTACTGAATTCCTTTATGAGTTCTAGCAGTTTTGGAGTGGAGTCCTTTGGGTTTTCCACATAAAGTATCATCTCATCTGCAAAGAGTGATAGCCTGACTTCTTCTTTGCCGATTTGGATGCCTTTAATTTCTTTTTGTTTTCTGATTGCTGACACTAGGACTTCTAGTACTATGTTGAATAGCAGTGATGATAATGGACATCCCTGCCATGTTCCTGACCTTAGCAGAAAAGCTCTCAGTTTTTCTCCATTGAGAATAATATTTGCTGTGGGTTTTTCATAGATGGCTTTGATGATATTGAGGTATGTACCCTGTATCCCTACACTTTCAAGCGTTTTGATCAGGAAGGGATGTTGTACTTTGTCAAATATTTTTTCAGCGTCTATTGAGAGTATCATATGGTTCTTGTTCTTTCTTTTATTAATGTATTGCATCATACTGATTGATTTGCACGTGTTGAATCAAACTTGCACCCCTGGAATAAATCCCACTTGGTCATGGTGAATAATCCTTTCAATGTACTGTTGGATCCTATTGGCTAGTATTTTGGTGAAAATTTTCGCATCTGTGTTCATTAAGGATATTGGTCTGTAATTCTCTTTTTTGAGGGGATCCTTGTCTGGTTTTTGGATCAAGGTGATGCTGGCCTCATAAAGTGAGTTTGGAAATTTTCCTTCCACTTCTATTTTTTGGAATAGTTTCAGGAGAATAGGTATTAATTCTTCTTTAAATGTTTGGTAGAATTCCCCTGGGAAGCCATCTGGCCCTGGGCTTTTGTTTGTTTGGAGATTTTTTTTAAAGATTTTTATTTATTTGACAGACAGAGATCACAAGTAGGCAGAGAGGTGGAGAGAGAGGAGGAAGCAGGCTGTCTGCAGAGCAGAGAGCCCGATATGGAGCTCGATCCCACAACCCTGGGATCATGACCGGAGCCGAAGGCAATGTTTTTAACCCACTGAGCCACCCAGGCGCCCCTGTTTGGAGATTTCTGATGACTGTTTCAATCTCCTTACTGGTTATCGGTCTGTTCAGGTTTTCTATTTCTTCCAGGTTCAGTTTTGGCAGTTTTTATGTCTCTAGGAATGCATCCATTTCTTCCAGATTGTCAAATTTGTTGTTGTAGAGTTGCTCATAATATGTTCTTATAATTGTTTGTATTTCTTTGGTGTTGGTTGTGATCTCTCCTCTTTCATTCATGATTTTATTTATTTGGGTCCTTTCTCCTTTCTTTTTGATAATTCTGGCCAGGGGTTTATCAATCTTACTAATTCTTTCAAAGAACCAGCTCCTAGTTTCATTGATTTGTTCTATTGTTTTTTGGTTTCCATTTCATTGATTTCTGCTCTGATCTTTATGATTTCTCTTCCCCTGCTGGGGTGTACTTGAGACCTTTCTTGTTCCTTGAGAAAGGCTTGTATCACTATATATTTTCCTCTCAGGACTGCCTTTGCTGTGTCCCACAGATTTTGAAATGTTGTGTTTTCATTATCATTTGTTACCATGAATTTTTTAAATTTTTCTTTGATTTCCTGGTTGACCTATTCATTCTTTAGAAGGATGCTCTTTAGTCTCCATGTACTTGGGTTCTTTCCAAATTTCCTGTTGTGATTGAGTTCTAGCTTCAGAGCATTGCGGTCTGAAAATATGCAGGGAATGATCCTAATCTTTTGGTACCGGTTGAGACCTGATTTATGACCCAGGACGTGATCTATTCTGGAGAATGTTCTATGTGCATTAGAGAAGAATGTGTATTCTGTTGCTTTGGGATGGAATGTTCTGAATATATCTGTGATGTCCATCTGGTCCAGTGTGTCATTTAAGGCCTTTATTTCCTTGTTCATCTTTTCTTGGGTGATCTGGCCATTTCAGTAAGGGGAGTGTTAAAGTCCCCTACTATTATTGTATTATTGTCGATGTGTTTCTTTGATTTTGTTATTAGGTAGTTTATATAGTTGGCTGCTCCCATGTTGGAAGCATTGATATTTAAAATTGTTAAATCCTCTTGTTGGACAGACCCTTTGAGTTTGATATATCTTATTATAGTCTTTGGCTTAAAATCTATTTGTTCTGATGTAAGGATTGCCACCCAGCTTTCTTTTGATGTCCATTAGCATGGTAAATTGTTTTCCACCCCCTCATGTTAAATCTGGAGGTGTCTTTGGGTCTAAAATGAGTTTCTTGTAGGCAGCATATTGATGGGTTTTGTTTTTTTATCCATTCTAATACCCTCTGTCTTTTGATTGGGGCATTTAGCCCATTTACATTCAGGGTAACTATTGAAAGATACAACTTTAGTGTCACTGCATTGCCTGTAAGGTGACTGCTACTGTTTATTGTCTCTGACTTTTCTGGTCTACTAGTTTTAGGCTCTCTCTTTGCTTAGAGGACCCTTTCAATATTTCCTGTAGGGCTGGTTTGGTGTTTGCAAATTCTTTTAATTTTTGTTTGACCTTTTATCTCTCCTTCTATTTTCAATGGTAGCGTAAGTGGATATAGTATTCTTGGATTCATATTTTTCTCATTTAGTGCTCTGAATATATCATGCCAGTTCTTTCTGGCCTGCCAGGTTTCTGTGGATAAGTCTGCTGCCAATCTAATATTTCTCTTTTGTATGTTACAGACTTCTTGTCCTGAGCTGCTTTCATGATTTTCTCTTTGTCACTGAGACTTGTAAGTTTTACTATCAGATGACAGGGTGTGGACATATTTTTATTGATTTTGAGGGGGGGTCCTCTGTGCCTCTTGGATTGTGATGCATTTTCCCTTTGCCATATTAGGGAAATTCTCTGCTATAATTTCCTCCAATATACCTTCTGCCCCCTTCTCTCTTCTTCTTCTGGAATCCCAATTATTCTGACATTGTTTCATCTTGTGGTATCACTTATGTCTTGAATTGTCCCCTCGTGGTCCAGTAGTTGTTTGTCTCTCTTTTGCTCAGCTTCTTTATTCTCCATCATTTGGTCTTCAATATCACGAATTCTCTCTTCTGCCTCATTTATCCTAGCAGTATGATCCTCCATTTTTGATTGCACCTCATTAATAGCTTTTTTGATTTCAACTTGGTTAGAGTTTAGTTGTTTTATTTGTCTGGAAAGGGATTTTATTTCTTCACAAAGTGTTTCTCTAATATCTTCCATGCCTTTTTTGAGCCCAGCTAGCACCTTGAGGCTCATCATTCTGAACTCTACTTCTGACATATTACCAATGTCCATAGCTGTCAGTACTGTCTTTTGTTTTTGTTTGTTTGTTTTGTGTGTGAGTTTTTCCACCTGGTCATTTTCTCCAGATAAAAATATGTGAATGAGAGAATAAAATACTAAAAGGGTGGCAAAGACCCCATATATATGTATGTTAACCAAATCAGAAGAGACCCAAACCTGGGGGAAGAGGAAATGGGGAAAGAAGAAAAATATATATATATATGTGTTAGACTGGTGAATAGAACAGAGCCACCCACTTGATTTTGCATGTATTTCAGTCTCTTAGAAGAAACTACCTCCCAGAATTTTAAAGAGAGAGAGAGAAAAAAAAATATATATATATCTGGAATATGACTGTAAGGATGAAAATTAAAAAAAATTAAAAGGAATTGATAAGATAAGTTGGTTGGAAAAAGAAAAAAAAAAAAGAGGAGAGAATGTGCTCAGGCTGGAGATTGGAACAAAGCCATGTGCTAGATTTATGGTATAATTTGATCATTAGAAGAAATTGTATCCCAAATTTTTTTTAGAAAAAAAAGCTATATGTATACAAAAAATAAGGTTACATACAATGAAGGGATAAAATATGACTATAACGATGAAGGTTTAAAAAGATTTTTTAGAAGGGTATGGTTAAGATAAACTAGTTAAAAAACGTTAAAGGAGGAAAGAAGGAAAGTTAATAAGATAGAGTATGAAATAAGTAAAATTTAAAAAATTAACTTTGCAAGACTAAAGGATCATGGGGGGAAAAGCCATGAATTCTGTGTGTTGCTTTCCCTAGCTCTGGAGTTCTATTGTTCTCCTTGATTGGTGAGCTTTGTCTTGGCTGGATGTTATTGCTGATCTGTTTCAGTGAGTCTCAAATGTCTTTGCCTGAATCTTAATTGCACCACCCTTGCCAGGGTCCAGGCTAAGTAATCAGCTCAGGTTCACTCTCGGGAGCTTTTGTTCCACTTTCTGTAGAGCTCTGGAGGACAGGAATGAAAACGGCAGCCTCTCAATCTCTGGCCAAGAGAAGCCGAGAGCTCAGAACCCCAGTCTCCAGTGCACCCTCAGAAATAAGCAATCACTCCTGTCTCCCTGGTCTCTGGCTGTGCTCTGTGCTCATCCAGCCTGTGACCGAGCATTTCTATCTCTGGTGCAGAGACCTGCTTGGAGTCTCCAAACCCAGCAAATTCCTGCTGCGCTTATTCTCCTAGAGGAGGAAGGTAAGTGTCCCCTCATCTGCCACTTGTGGGGTCCCTGCTAAAAAAGCAGTGGTCAAACTGTGCCTTGGATCATGGTTTAATGTAACCTGATCTGAAAGCTCACTCCTTGGCTGTCTCTGTAGTTGGCTTACCTGTTCCGATACCTGGGAGATCTACCACACTCAGACACCCGCAATCTTTCTGTGACCCCACAGGACCTGAGACCACACTGTCCTGTGAGGGCTCCACTACCGCTTAGCCTCTGGAGCGATGCCCTTCAGTGGAGCAGACTTCTAAAAATTCTGATTTTGTGCTCTGTTGCTCCACCGCTTGCCGGAACCTGGCCTCTTCCCCTGCAGTCTATCTTCCCATCACTTTGGAATCACTTCTCCACACATCCTACCTTTCAGAAAGTGGTTTATTTTCCATTCCTAGAACTGCTGCTCTTCTTCTCTTCTATCTCCTGTTGATCTTGTAGGTGTTTGGAATGGTTTGATAACTATCTAGCTGAACTCCTGGGACCTGATGTCATATCAGTCTGTTCCTCCTTTGCCACCTTACCTCTTAAGAACCATAGTTGGCTTTTGAATCTAAAGCTGGGACATTATACTTATCCCTATAATAATTTACCTTATTAGATTTCACCTGTTATTTGCCAACCTGGGATAATCCATAAGGATTCTGATTTTGTCATTAAAAGCACTTTCCCTTCCACTCAGATTTGTGGTATCTACCAATTTAGTAGATATACCATTTATATTTTCAAAGAATTCATTAACCAAATCATTAAACTGGCCAGAGATCAGAGAACTTCTTTGCCATGTTGTTGGAGATCTCCTTTTAGGTTGTCATTATTTCATTTTAAGTTGACGTTATTTTGTTAAACCGCATCCTTTGTTTTAGTTTTTCAACTAGTTATACTTTCCTTTAAAGTTAGCATCATCTGTCTCACATTTCTCTAACCTGTTAGAATGTGGCAAAAATCTAATATCTAGAGACACTACTGTTGGGTATATTCTTGGACTATTAATTATTGAGCCTGCCAGAATAGAAAATGAAAATTAAAATGATTTTTTTTTTTTTGCAAAATTTGTTGATTCAGTACAAAAGTTCTCCTGTGACTGCTTTAGGACATGGTTCTGAAAGTTCTAGGTAGTGCTTCATCTGTTACTGCATTGCTTCATGAACATGAATCAATTGTTATTTATTGACTTCTTACTCTATTGAGAGTACTGTTGGACACCAAGAAATAACTATATGACCATTTTTAGTGAATCTCTTACATTGTATTTTTATGGTCACAGACTGCCCTACTAAAAAAAATTCCCCAACTCTAACACAGTGCTTTTCAATCTTTATTTACCATAAAAGAAATGCATTTTACATCAAGAGTATTATATATCTATCCACCACAAAACAAATGCATTCTATGTCAAGGCTTATTATCTATTTATACATCTATGGATGTAGACGTACATATGTACACACATAAGAATATATGCATATGAACATAATCATGTGCCTGTGTGTATATATGTCAAAACAAATACTTTGTAACACAATATTTACCCTCATTGCTTGGTTTTATAAGCCTGTTTATTTTATTTTATTAAAAAATATTTTTGGTTACCATTATATTGCTTTTTTTGATCCACTAATAGTTTGTGTTCTAAGGTGGAATTTCTAATGATGATGGATGCACCATATTATCTTCATTATTGAGGTAGAGAGACATATACTCATAGGTTTTAGAAATATATCACCACTAACCATGATGAGAATTTACAGCTCTCCATATTGTCTAGGACACCATCTCCTTTATGTAACCTAGGATATGTTTTTTTTTTGTAGATTAGGGCTCTCCAAGGAAAACGTTCATTTGTCTAGTCTCCTTCAGGAAGAATAGATGTAAGCAGAATGTTGGGGGAAAGAATGCAAATGAACATTTATAAAGGGCCTATTATGTCCTAGGTACTGTTAGAGGTATTTTGCAAATTTGGTTATTTTTGCCTTCAAAAAGAAGTAAGGATCATGGAATATTGTAATATGCCCAAGATAACTAAGTTCTTTTATCTAAGAAATTTAGATAAATTTAGGCCCAGAATCTTTCTGATTTTAAAGCCTGTGTACATTCCACGATGCTCCACTGACTTCCACTTTAAAATTTGACTTGCTTTTATGCATTTGAACTGTACTTTTCTTCCCACCCAATTCATGAAACTCCAATTGCCTCTTTTTGTTTATTTACTTTATAAAGTAATCTCTACACCCAATGTGGAGCTTGAATTTACAGTCCCAAAATCAAGAGTCACATGCTCTTCTGACTGAGCCAGTAAGGCACCCCTCCAATTGCCTTTTTAGCAAGATTTATTTGGAATACAGATCATTATACTCCAAATTTCTTCTATATTCCTTATTTGAGACTCTGATTTGTATAGTGGTTAATAGCACAGTCTCTGGATTCTCTGGAGCCAGATATCCTGGTTTTGAATCTTGGCCCTTCTACTTTGTTAGCTGTATAATCGTCTTGAGCAAGGTACTTATTCTCTCGGTGTCCAAATTTCTTCATCTGTAAAAAGAAGATATTAGTAACTACTTCATATTGTTTGTGTGAGGATTAAAATGAGTGAATAATGTAAAGGACTTAGATGGCATAATGCCTTGCACATAATGCTAAATAAGTGTTATTATAAATGTCTCATGTGCTTTCCCACATGGTGTATTTTGTTTCAGAAGGATTGCTAGCTGCCTCCATCATATGCTGTGTGGGATACTGAAAGGACCAAATATAAGAAAACTGTCTCTTATAATGCACTTTCATAGTGTTCCTTCTTGATTTGAAATTCTAGCCATTAGAGAATCACTGATGGGAAACACAATGAGAAGGAGGGGACACTATCTTTAGGAGGGCACTAACCCAAGTTACCAAGAAAGGACTCTGTTATACTCTGATATTTAGCCAGATATAAATCTGATTAAATTGGGGACTGGTATAAAATGGAGAGGCCTAGCAAGAGGAGTTGTGGCCCTCTTCCTCTATCCATGCTTTAACCACAAGGGTATTTACCTCCTCTTTTATATGTCTAGAGGTAAAATTAACAATTCTCCTCCCCATAGGGTGTACATTCTGAGTCACTCACTGAACTCTAAACAAAATTAATGTCCAAATAGTCAGTTTGACCCCTATAATTGAGAGCTGACTGTACTCCTCTCATTTGAAATATGAGGAAGATCAAAAAATTCAAATAATTTGCCTTATTATTTGGGTTTCTCAACCTGGACATTATTGACACTTGGGCCCATATAATTCTTTGTTTTAGGGGCCTATTCTGTGTATTGTGGGATGTTTAACAGCATTCCTAATCTCTACCCAGTAGATTCTAGTTGTACTCACTAGCTGTGATAACCAAAAATATTTCTAGGCACTGCCAAGTATTCTAGGCATGGAATGTGCAGGGTATAAAATTATCTTGGGTTGAAAACAACTGCCTTAGTTCATAAACTTGTAGGGTAGGGAGGTAGGACTCAAACTCAAGTCTATCTGATTTAGAATCTCATGATTTTCAACATTATGTGAAACTGTCCTTATTGAATGTGGCATTGATAAGCCCTGAATGGCAAGCAAAATAAAAGGTTTTATGTTATGGGAAGCCAGGTCTGGATACCAGATTTGACCTAACTCACAATTACTGGAAAACTCGTCATAAATAGCTTCTTATATTAGAGCTTCACACTGCTTAAGGGAAATGTGCAAAATGTGAGGACTTGAGGCCCTTTTTGAAGGGAATTAAAAGAGCTTCCAGAGTGGGGACACAAAAATGCAAGTGGTATAGGGAGAGCTTTGGGACATCAGGCCTTTTAACATTTGCTGCAAATACCTGAAGCAATTGAAGTAATCCCACCAACTAAGACTATGGACTAAGATAGCCAGTTACACTCAAACTACTTCATGTTTACTCATCAGAGGGAAGGTACTGGGGGAAGTGGGTAGACATCTTTATTTGCAAATTGTAGGGCTCTAAGGTTCTCCAGTTAACATGTTTAGTTTCCAGAGATAGTTACATTTTAAACTCCCTTTCAGTCCTTGAAGAACACTAATAACAAAATGAAACAAGAAGGCAATTTTGGAGCCTGGAACCCTGCATCTAGATATATTCCACATGATTTACTGCTCACAGCACAGGATACAAATAATGGTCATGCCAGCATATGAAAGCTTAAAATACATTCTAATGAAGATCACATTGTGAGCATTGCCAAGACAGAATAAAATGTAATCAGGATTTAAATGTGGATAAAATAGCTCCATGGATTCAAGCACATTGATTAATGCCAGAGACACTTATGAAATGCTGTTGTCTGATCTTCAGTGTTATTTTTCTTATGGAGCACTTTGTACTAAAAGCAATAAAGAGAAAAAAAAAAGCAATAAAGAGGACTAATAAACTAAGAAGAGAATACCTTATTCTGTAAAAGTAACATGACTCACATGAAGGGCTCTAGTTATAGATGATCTATGATCCAAGACTGATAGGTTATCAACATAACTTACTTTTGAAATATGCATGCTCCAAATATTTCTTTAATATTCACCTTTCAGAGAAGACTCTCTTGCTTTTCTCCTGTCTGTGGTGTAAATGTAAATTTTGTGCTTACTGTATACTCAGCTTTATTTTTTTTTAATTTGAGTAGCCAAAATTAGCTTTAAGATGTCACTTGAAGAGAAAAATGTGTCTAAACTTAAAAAGAACATTGAAACAACTTGTAAGCATTCCTGATTTTCAATTTTATAACTCAAGACAGTAGTTAAGCATACATGCTCATAAATGTTGATATGTTTAAAAATCTGAGTGACAAGAGATAGTGATAAATACATGGTAAATGCTATTAATAGACTTTGTTTGAAAGACAAAACAGCAACGAGCACAACAAAATAAAACCCATTGTATATATCCTTCATATCTCATAATACACCCTCTCTTTCTTGTGAGGTTAGAGTTGTTAGGGTGCAAGCAGAAACTTGTTTGTATGCAGAGATATATTTACTGAAATGACAACCCATTGCTAAGAAATAATTGAAAATGATAAACCTGTTTGGTGTTGCTCTTTTCATGTAACACTTTGATATAACTGATTTAATAAGAAACAATGAGGGTCTTGATGGAATTTCAGCATAGCAATGTAGTATTAACTGTATCTCTACTAACTATAAGTATATCTCCACTATTACCATTGTGTAGCATGAAGAGGAAGAGCTTGGGGGAACCAAAATCTAGATGTGAGCCCTGGCTTTATATCTGTTTACATTTTTACTTTACTTCCATCATTTGTAACATGAGGTTTGATAAAGACAAAAATGAGGAATGTAGCTAAAATACATAAGTGGTTATTGTAGGAACAAAGCAATTGGTAGATACTATATAAAATTATTATTATTTTTTAAGATTTTATTTATTTATTTGACAGAGAGAGATCACAAGCAGGCAGAGAGGCAGGCAGAGAGATGGGGGGAAGCAAGCTCTCTGCTGAGCAGAGATCCCGATGTGGGGCTCGATCCCAGGACCCTGAGATCACGACATGAGCCGAAGGCAGAGGCTTTAACCCACTGAGCCACCCAGGTGCCCCACTATATAAAATTATTAATACACCTAGTAGATTTACCTTGTTATGGCACAGCAGGAAGACTACTAGACTAAGAACCGAGAGATCTGGATTATAATTGTAGTTCTGTCACTAATTAGGTATGTGACTGCAAATAATTCATTTAGTCTTTCTGTGACTCAGCTTTTTCATTTTTTTTTAAAGATTTTATTTATTTATTTGACAGATGGAGATCACAAGTAGGCAGAGAAGCAGGCAGAGAAAGAGGAGGAAGCAGACTTCCCCGCTGAGCAGAGAGCCCGATGTGGGGCTCGATCCCAGGACCCTGGGATCATGACCTGAGCTGAAGGCAGAGGCTTTAACCCACTGAGCCACCCAGGCACCCCAGCTTTTTCATTTTTAAATGAAGCATTGGATCAGATAATCTAGCTACAAGTTTCATTACTCTCAAATATCTTACATTTTAGTTACTTTGGCTCATATAGAAACACCAGGTCTTGGCCATAGGCTGCCAGTTACTACTATACTACCATGTATTGTGAAATCAGTAGTAGAGTTAAAAAGAGTTCCTTAGGAATTAGCCTAGTATACTTGAAAGATAAATTATTTCTGCGTAATGCTCCATTGGCAAAAAAACTAAATGTAGCAGTTCAAGCAACATGCTATATTGGACCAGTGCACATGCCCTTATTTTACATGTTATATAAATAAACCAAAGATGGCCTCTGTATATTGGTCCCTAGACTGTTTATTCCTACACTGCATGGTGAGATCCATTATCCCAAATTCCCTTTGGCACTAAACTCAAATTTTTACACATGTAATTGTTTTTTTTAAAGATTTATTTATTTATTATTTTAAAGAGTAAGGGAGAGTGGGGGGACAGGCAGAGGGAGAGGGAATCTCAAGCAGACTCCCTACTGATCATGAAGTCCCATTTGGGGCTCAATCTCAGGACCTGAGCTGAAATCAGGAGTTGAACCTTAACTGACTATGCCACCCAGGTGCCCCTGCACATCTGATTGTTTTAAACATACCTGAAATAAGCAGATATTTAGCCATTTAGAATCTGCCTGCTTTACATACTCTGTAAAACTACAAGACATGTTAACCATTGATAAGAGAAATCTTCCAACTGTAAAGCTCTTAACCACTGTGGCTCTTCAGACCTCTTAGACTCAAAGACTCCCTGTAGTGCTGCTGAGGTATGTCACCTAGACCCATGAGACACATCTCTGATTTCCCCCTCACCCTGGAGTTCCCTTGCCATCATCCCCTGCTGTCATCCCCTTCAGGATGGTAGCCACCACCATCACCAAAGCCTTTGAGCAGTCTCATGCTGTGAGGGAGTTCCCTGCATGCCTGCAAACCTGTCAATGTTTCTCCCAAATAAAGCTTGCATGTACAACTGCCATATGTGGAAACCAGAAACACCTAAATGAAGAAATTTCTAAATAAAGATCCATATAAGAAACCATGATGGAGATTATCAAATACTTAAAACTGAAGAACAATGGAACCACTGTAAATCAAAACTTGTAGAATGCAGAAAAATCCAGTATTTAGAAGGACATTAATAGCCTGAAATAAATGTATTTGAAAAGAAGAAAGACTGAAAATCACTGAGGCAAACATTCACTTTGAAAAGTGAGACAGAGAACATTAGTATAAAACCAAAAAAATAGAAGAAAATCACAAGTAGAAAAGCGGATATTAAAGAATATACAAAGAAACAACAGGATTAAAAATTGAAATACTAAATATTTGTAATAATTATTAAGATATAGGAACTTCTGACAATATTGTTAAACAAATAAAAAACACAATTAAAAAGTATTATCATGAAAAGGGGACCATTGTATTGCTTTGGTAGGAACGTTTGAAGTTAATAACAGGATATTTCTCATTCTATAAATTAGAAAACGAAGATGAAGTGAGAAAATTTTCCAGGTAAATCTGTGTTTTCTTTAATTCTTTTTTTGAAAGAAAAGAAACAAAAGTTTAATACATCATTGTACTTTTTTAAAGAGTAGGAGTACATAATAACAAATGTGTTTTTTAAGATTAACTTATAATGAATTATTTGTTCCAGGAGTACAGGTCTGTGAATCATCAGTCTTACACAATTCACAGCACTCACCGTAGCACATACCCTTCAATGTCCATAATCCAGCCACCCTATCCCTACCCCCTACCCCCAGCAACCCTTAGTTTGTTTCCTGGGATTAAGAGTCTCTTATGGTTTGTCTCCCTCCTGATCCCATCTTGTTACATTTTTCCCTCCCTATCCCCCATGACCCCCCACCTTGTCTCTCAAATTCCTCATATCAGAGAGATCATATGATAATTATCGTATGATCATAAGATAATTATCTTTCTCTGAAACCACAGTGAGATATCACCTCACACCAGCCAGGATAGCTAAAATTAACAAGGCAGGAAATGGCAGATGTTGGCAAGGATGTGGAGAAAGGGGAACCCACCTACACTTTTGGTGGGAATGAAAGCTGGTGCAACCACTCTGGAAAACAGTATGAAGGTTCCTCAAAAAGTTGAAAATAGAGCTACCTTATGAGTCGACAATTTTACTACTGCATATTTACCCTAAAGATACAATGTAGTGATCCAAAGGGGCATGTGCACCCGAATGTTTATAGCATCAATGTCCATAGCCAAACTATGGAAAGAACCTAGATGTCCATCAACAGATGAATGAATAAAGAAGTAGTGGCATACATATATATATATATTTCCATTGTATGTGTATATCGTACAATGGAATACTATGCAGCCATCAAAAACGAAATCTTACCATTTACAATGGTGTGGATGGAACTAGAGGGTATTATGCTAAGTGAAATAAGTAAATCAGAGAAAATATATTTTCAAAATAAGATCAATTTACTCAAACACTCAGAATAGTCCTATGAACATTAAATATAGCCAATTAACATTACGAATTTCCTCCTTCCCAAAGAATTTGATCTAGTGGGTTTAAAATGACATGTTTTACAAATCCCCCAGGTACAGGTAATTCTTTTCTTTATTCAAACAGTGCCATAAAATAGAAAAAAAAAAGACTTTTTCTCCTAATTTTATGAGAATTTTATAACCCTGATACATAATATTGATAAGAACAGTAAAGTAAAGGACAGTAACAGGCCAATATCAGAAACATAGATGTAAAAATATCGAGTAGTATATTAGGAAGAGAGAGAGAGAGGAATCAGTAGAACAGAAATACACATAAATAAAAAAAGTGGTATATGGCTGAAGTGGCATTTAGATCCAGGGGGAAAGGAGGGACTAATCAATGAAAAGTTTAGTTAAGAAAACAAAGTTTTAGAAATAGTGTTCAGTATTCATCATAGTGATTATCTCAGTTTAATTAATGCACATTTTATTTTTAATTTAAAATGACCTAGTCAAGTTCTTGATTGTTTAGAGGATTTATCCAGGTTGTGCATTATTTCTCTTTTTTCTCCTTTCTCTTTTGGCCTATATTAGGGTAATTGAATTTTAAGGCAGAAAAAGGAGAAAACAA
This sequence comes from Taxidea taxus jeffersonii, assembly GCA_003697995.1. NCBI lineage: Eukaryota > Metazoa > Chordata > Mammalia > Carnivora > Mustelidae > Taxidea > Taxidea taxus. Next base: position 41,122 of record ML095641.1, read on the forward strand.
TCAAGTTCCAACATAGTGGCTGGAAGAAGTTTGAAAATTTTCATTAAAGTCATATTTAGGAAAACTTTCACCTCCTCTGGCACACTAGCTAGTGCTGATCAATTGTCCTACTGTGAACAACTAGAAGACATGAACAAAATGTTTTAAAACATCTATCTGAAGACTAAAGAAAGCTGATATTGAGGAATTATGGAGTCAAGAACTTAGAGAACAAAGAAACACTAAACCGATTCTGCTTTGGGTCAGCTTTTCCCTAAATGGTATCTGCTAATATTAGAAGAGGCTGTTGAGAACCTGAGCAGTTGAGCACAGGTTGTATGGTTCTCTAGGGCTTACCAAGGAATGGGAAAACTTATGAGCCCTTTATAGTTTGAGTTGAGACTCCAAAGGATTATAACAGATTAAGGGTGAGCCAGAAATACTCTGGAATGCTCAGGAACTGAAAGTATGCTTCAAAAAATGTCATACTCTGTAACTGGGTTGCATTGATCTGTATTGTTTTAGTATCCTAGCCCCTTCCCCAGAAGCAAATTCAAATATTCTGTGGAGGAAGATGGCATCATCTCAGACCTCAGTATCTTTTTTATGATGTTAATATAAAATAGCCAGCCCTCAATAAAAAAGCAGGTACATGAAGATAATGAGATAGAGTGACCAAAACAAAACTAATTAGCGAAAAAAAAACACCACAATACACAACACAGAAACACAGAAAATTCTAATGAAATTATGAAACTTATAAACCAAACTTTAAAATATCTGCCTATTAAAATAAAGGAGTATAAATAGTAAACATAAGCAGAAAACTGAAATTATAAAAGAGAACCAAATAAAATTTTTTTTAATTTAAAAAATACGGTGAACTAAATCAACTCAGTGGATGGTCTTGAGAAGATTAGACTCAGCTGAAGAGTTACTTAGGGAAACAGAATGTGTCAGATAAATAATTAGACTGAAGAGCACAGAGACAAAATAACTCTTATTACACAGAATGTAAGGGGCATAAAAGATACAAAAAGTCTAACACATGGTAACAGAGTCTTATATTGAAAAGAGAAAAAAATGAAGCATAAGCAATTTTTGAAGAGATAATAGCTGAAGATTTTATTTTTTTATTTTTTAAAAGATTTTTATTTATTTATTTGACAAACAAAGATCACAAGTAGGCAGAGAGGCAGGCAGAGAGAGGGGGAAGCAGGCTCCCTGCCAAGCAGGGAGCCCCATGCGGGGCTTGATCCCAGGACCCTGAGATCATGACCTGAGCCAAAGGCAGAGGCTCAACCCACTGAGCCACCCAGGTGCCCCATTGAGCCACTGATTCTAAAAGCCCAATGAAATACCAAACAAAATAAGAAAATTACGCTGTAATGGTTAATTTTATATGGGCTTGCCTATAGTTGTTTTGCCAAACAATATCTAGTCTGTGCTTGAAGGTTTTTTAAAAAGATGTGATTGCATTTAAATCCATAGATTTTTGAATAAAACAGATTACATATCATAATGTGGGTGGGGCTCATCCTGTCAACTGAAGGCCATAGGAGAAAAGACTGAGGTCCCCTGAAGAGGAAGGAATTCTTCCTTCAGACTGCAAGGGAGAAATTTTGCTGTAGTTTCCAAACTTTGAGCTCAAGACTGCAATATCAACTCTTGCTAGAATACCCAGCCTGCTAGCCTGCCCTGAAGATTTCAGGCTTAATCTACCCCTATAACCACAGGAACCAATTCCTTAAAATAAATATCTCTCCTTTCTCTCTCTCTCTCTTTCTCTCTAATTAGCTCTCCAAATGTGGATATATCTCTCTATATAAATATATAGGTATCTAAGATCTATATTTATGTTTATATACTCTTTCTCTGGAGAACCCTGACAGATGCAATTAGACAGTTCTCAATAAAACTGTGCAAAGTCAACAAGAGAGAGAAAATCTTAGAAACAAACAGAGGAAAAGGAAGTATACATCATGTTTATGGACTGGAAGATTAAGTATTTTAAATGTGTAAATACTCCCAAAATTGATCTAAGGAGTCAATAATTTGCAGAAATGACAAATTGATCTTAAAATTCATATGCAAATGCAAGGGACCCTAAATAGCCAGAAAAATCTTGCCAAAGAAAAACAACTAAGTTGGAGGACTCACACTTACCAATTTCAAAACTTACTGTAAACCTGCAATAATCAAAGCAGTATGTTAATAGCATAAGGATAGACATACAGATGAAAAGGAACAGAATTCTGAGTCCATAAATAAACTCATGCATCTATGATCAGTTTCTTTTTTTTTAAAAGATTTTATTTTTTTATTTGACAGAGAGAGATCACAAGTAGGCAGAGAGGCAGGCAGAGAGAGGGAAGCAGGCTCCCCACTGAGCAGAGAGCCCAATGTGGGGCTCGATCCCAGGACCCTGGGATCATGACCTGAGCTGAAGGCAGAGGCCCTAACCCACTGAGCCACCCAGGTGCCCCGGAGTGCTATTTTAGATAGTACAAGAATGAGGTGACATCTGAGCAATGGCGTGGATAAAGTTAGGGAGGGAGTCATGATCAGTTTCTTTTTGACAAGGGTTCCAAGACCATTCTTCAGTGGGGTAAGAATAGTCTTTCCAACAAATGATGCTGTAAGAATGAACTTTAACTCCTCCCTCACACCAGTCACAAGCCAACTCAAAATGGACCTAAATGCAAGTTAAAGCTAAAAAATTCTCAGAAAAGATTGGGCATAAATATTCATGACTAGATTAGCTTACAGTTTTTTAGTTATGACGCCAAAGGGACAATCAATTAAAAAAAGATAACTGGACTTCATCAAAATTGGAAACTTCTGTGCTTCAAAGGACATTATCCTAGTCACTAGACCACCAGGGAGCTGATCAGAGGACATTCTCAAGAAAGTGAAGACAGGGGCGCCTGGGTGGCTCAGTGGGTTAAAGCCTCTGCCTTCAGCTCAGGTCATGATCCCAGGGTCCTGGGATAGAGCCCCGTATCAGGCTCTCTGCTCAGCAAGGAGCCTGCTTCCTCCTCTCTCTCTGTCTGCCTCTCTGCCTACTTGTGATCTCTCTCTCTGTCAAATAAATAAAATCTTAAGAAAAAAAAAGAAAGTGAAGACAGTGTAGAGAATGGCAGGAAATATTTCCTCATGATTTATCTGATAAGGGATTTATATGCAGAATATATAAAGGGCTCTTACAACTCAACCATATGCATACAAATAACCCAATCATAAAATAGACAAAGGATCCAGATGGACTTCTCTCCAAAGAAGATATATAAATGGCCCACAGGCACATGAAAGATGTGCAACATCATTAGTTGTTAGAGGAATGCAGATTTTTAAAAAAGATTTATTTGAGAGAGAGAAAGCGAGTGCATGAGCAGGGTGGGGGAGGGGCAAAGGGAGCAAATCCCAAGTAGACTCTGTGCTGAGTATGGACCCCAATGCAAGGCTTGATCTCACAATCCTGAGATCATGACCTGAGCCAAAACCAAGAGTAGGATATGCTAACCAACTACACCACCCACGTGTCCTAATAATTACAAATTCTAAAATTACAAGTTTAAAAATACATTATTAGAAAACTAGTTAAATCCAAAGTCTCTAGTTTAGTTACTAGTAGTGTACCAAAGTTAAATCTCAGTTTTAATAATTTGACTATGGGTATATAAGGACATTAACAAGCTGAGTTAAGACATTGAATAGAATTATGTCTTGGGGGTGCCTGGGTGGCTCAGTCCTTAAGTGTCTGCCTTCAACTCAGGTCGTGATCCCAGAGTCCTGGGATTGACCCTTGCATTGGGCTCCCTGTTCTGTGGGGAGTCTGCTTCTCCCTCTCCCTCTCTTGCTGCTTGTGTTCCCTCTCTCACTGTCTCTCTCTCTCTGTGACATAAAATAAAATAAAATCTTAAAAAAGAACTATGACTTGTTTTTGCAATTTTTCTGTAAGTCTAAAATTATTCAAAAATAGAAAGTAAAAAAAATGAAAATGTAGAATTGGTGTATTTCCACACCAAACTAGGAGAAAAACCTGAACTTTTAGAGCTAGCTAGATTATCTGAGCACTAAAACCTTGTTTCCCTTTGGGCTTATTTCTTTCTGTTTTCCTTGCACAATGACCAAATGTTCCAAAATCCCAATATTTCCAACAGTAGCAGCTAGTCTAAGTTTCACATTCTGATGATTGATCAAAGGGTTCCTAGATACAAAGTAACATTACCAAACAGACTACTTCATTTTCTCCCAAGCCCACATTTCCTTTTGCTATTATAACTTATAGAATGGGACATAATAGAATGCTACATTCCCATAATAGAATCAACAAAAGATATCATTATAAGAAAATATTCCAAATTCTAAAATGTGATGTGCTGATTTTTTTCCCTGCCAGTGTTTTAGCTTTCTTTCAGTGCAAAAACAAATTTGTGTTTTTCCTGAAAATTGGTAGGACTTTGTGATCAAGTTTACTGATGAAAAGTTAAACATCTTTTGTTGGAAGGAATAATTGAAGACAGATATACTCATGTCTTCAACTAACTAAAGTCCTTGAGTTTTAATTTCTCATCAAATAATGGGATTTCCACTTATTAATTTTAGAAGAACATATGTAATATTTACTGTAACTATATTAGGTATTTCTCAGCAAGATCAAGAATAGAGAGCATGTAAGTCTTCATTTCCATATATGTATTTTATGTACACACACAGACATACAAATAAATGCTGTATAGTGTTCAATTTGCTCCCTCTCCTCCTAAAATGAGTAAAGGAATAACAGTGTATATATAATACTTTTGGACAAATAATCTCATTTATTTATGACAATTTCATTAAATGTAATTTAATAGTCATAGTTATTTCTCCCTGAAGTCTTGTTAGAGTTGACTTTATAAAATAATGTGATATTTATTCATTACATCAGTTTTGTTTCAGTTAATTTCATAATTATGTTAGTTATACCCAAGATGGGTAGACTTACTGCTGGCATTTTCACAATGAACTATCTTATACAGATAAATTAATAGATTAATCCTAAATATACTCCTGTAACATATTATCTTTCTATAAATATCAGTTTCGACAAACCAGAGTGTCCATTGACAGATGTTCCCATACATAACTGATCATTGAATTATGACCCTGAAACAATGCAAACAGTAGAATTGCATTTGAATTATTCAAGAAGTAAATGAAAACTTAAAAACTTTAAATTTTTAATTTTAATTCCTGTTGGTTATCATACTGTGTAATACTAGTGTACAATACAGTGATTCTGGAATACTGGTGTACAATATAGTGATTCAGCATATTCATACAAACCCCAGTTCTTATCACAAGTGTACTCCTTAATCCCCATCATCTTTTTCACCCATCCCTCTGCCCACCTTACTCTAGTAACCATCAGTGTGTTCTCTGTAGTTGAGTCTGTTTCTTGGTTTGCCTCTCTGTTGCTTCCCTCCCCCCACTTTGCTCATTTGTTTTGTTTCTTAAATTCCATGTACAAAATTCCACATGTGAAGTCATATGATATTTGTCTTCTTATGACTGACTTGTTAGCATAATACTCTCTATAGCATAATATACTATACAAATATAGTGTATTTGTATATATGTCTTGACACCCAAGACATAATTCTATTCAATGTCTTCACTCAGCTTGTTAATGCCCTTATGTACCCATAGTCAAATTATTAAAACTGAGATTTAACTTTATGCTCTATAGCATAATATGCTATAGAAAATATTATACATCATTGTAAATGGTAAGATTCCATTTTCTTGATGATGGAGTAATATTCCATTGGGTTTGGTTTAGGGCCAGAAGAATGGTCAGGGCTAGGGTTAGGGATAGTGTGAGGGTGTGTGCTTACTATCTTGCCTGTAGTTCAGAGACCTTTTTAGAGGGATAACTTTAGGGTTAGGGATTATGGTTATGGTTAGGAGTTCAGGGTTAGTGGTTAGGGTTAGGATGAGGATATGTGCCTGATATCCTGCACTTCAGAGACCTCTCAGAGGGTAAGTTTAGGGTTATGGTTAGAATTAGAGTTATGGGGTGCCTGGTTGGCTCAGTGGGTTAAAGCCTCTGCCTTCAGCTCAGGTCATGATCCCAGGGTCCTGGCATCGAGCCCCACATTGGGCTCTCTGCTCAGCAGGGAGCCTGCTTCCACTCCTCTCTCTCTGTCTGCTTCTCTGCCTACTTGTGATCTCTGTCTGTCAAATAAATAAATAAAATCTTAAAAAAAAAGAATTAGAGTTATTGGTTAGGAATTCAGGGTTAGGGTTAGGGTTGGGGTGAGGGTATGTGCCTGGCCTCTTGCAGTTTAAAGATTGCCCTACTTAATAAAACCCCAGACTTCTGCTGGGGTGAGAATAGACATAGCAGGCATCTACCAAGCTTGGATAAAGAAGGGATTTGAGTCCCAAATACTCGTTATTTTTTTCTTTCGCCCAATTTTTATTTAAATTCCAATTAGCTAATGTACACTGTATTATTAGTTTCAGTTTTGCTATTTAGTGCTTGAACAGCTACATATAATACTTGGTGCTCAACACATGTCCACTCCTTAATCCAATCACCTATTTAACCTGTCCACCCACCCACCTCCATTCTAGTAACCATCAGTTTACTCTCTATTGTTAAGAGGTATTTCTTGGTTTGCCTCTTTCTCCCCAACCATGTTCATTTCTTTTGTTTCTTAAATTACACATATGAGGGGCTCCTCGGTGGCTCAGTGGGTTAAGCCTCTGTCTTCGGCTCAGGTCATAATCCCAGGGTCCTGGGATTGAGCTCCACATCAGACTCTCTGCTCATAAGGGAGCATGCTTTCTCCTCTCTCTCTGCCTGCCTCTCTGCCCACTTGTGAGTTCTGTCTGCCAAATAAATAAATAAAATCTTTTAAAAAATTATACATATGAGTGAAATCATATGGTATTTGTCTTTCTCTGACTAACTTATTTCACTTAGCATAATATTCTCTAGCTCCATCCATGTTGCTTTAGATGGCAAGATTTCAATTTTTATGGCTGAGTAATATTCCATTACACACCACCTCTTCTTTATCCATTCATCAGTCAATGAACATTTGGGTTCTTTCCATGATTTGGCTATTGTTGATAATGCTGCTGTACACATCAGGATGTATATATCCCTTCCAATCAGTATTTTTGTATCCTTTGGGTAAATACCTAGTAGTGCAATTGCTTGATCAAAGGGGTACTTCTATTTTTAACTTTCTGAGGAACTTCAATACTGTTTTTGAGGGTGGCTGCACCAGTTTGCCTTCCTACCAATAGTGTAAGAGGATTCCCCTTTCTCCACACCCTTACCAACATCTGTTGTTTCCTGTGTTGTTAACTTTAGCCATTCTGACAAGTGTGAGGTGTTATCTCATCATAGTTTTGATTTATACTTCTCTGATGATCAGTGATGTTGAGCATCTTTTCATGTGTCTCCTGGTCATCTGGATGTCTTCTTTGGAGAAATATCTATTCATGTCTTCTGCCCATTTTTTAACTGAATTAGAGTGTTGAGTTTTATATGTTCTTTATGTATTTTGGATCCTAGCCCTTTATCAGATATGTCATTTGCAAATATTTTCCCCCATTCTGTAGGTGCCCTTTTAGTTTTGATGATTTTTCCTTCACTGTGCAGAAGCTCTTTATTTTGATGAAGCCCCAATACTTTATTTTTGCTTTTGTTTCTCTTGCCTCAGTACACATATCTAGTAAGAAGCTACTATGGCCAATGTCAAAGAGGTTACTTCATGTGTTCTCTTCTAGGATATGCAGTTTTATTTTTAGCTTCATTGGGGCTAAAATCCTTGGGGATTGGTGATCTGTGCATATCAGGTAGAGCAACATTATATTAGTCACAATAACTAATATAAAATCCTATGTTTTGTCTTTAAAAAATAATAGCTAAGGTAGCTCTATTTTCAATTTTTTGAGGAACCTCCATGCTGTTTTCCAGAGTGGTTGCACCAGCTTGCATTCCCACCAACATTGTAGGAGGGTTCCCCTTTCTCCACATCCTCGCCAGCATCTGTCATTTCCTGACTTGTTAATTTTAGCCATTCTGACTGGTGTGAGGTGGTATCTCATTGTGGTTTTGATTTGTATTTCCCTGATGCCCAGTGATGTGGAGCACTTTTTCATGTGTCTGTTGGCCATCTGGATGTCTTCTTTGCAGAAATGTCTGTTCATGTCCTCTATTTACCCTAAAGATACAAACGTAGTGATCCAAAGGGGCACGTGTACCCGAATGTTTATAGCAGCAATGTCCACAATAGCCAAGTTATGGAAAGAACCTAGATGTCCATCAACAGATGAATGGATAAAGAAGATGTGGTATATATACACAATGGAATACTATGCAGCCATCAAAAGAAATGAAATCTTACCATTTGCGACGACACGGATGGAACTAGAGCGTATTATGCTTAGCGAAATAAGTCAACTGGAGAAAGACAACTATCACATGATCTCCCTGATATGAGGAAGTGGAGATGCAATGGGGGTGGGAGTTAAGGTGGTAGGAAAAGAAAAAATGAAACAAGACGGGATCGGGAGGGAGACAAACCAAAAGAGACTCTTAATGTCATAAAACAAACTGAGGGGGGTGGGGGGGAGAGGGGTTGGGAGAGGGTGGTGGGGTTACATTATATGTTTAAATAAAGCTTAAATAAAAGGAAAAAAAAATAAAAAGAAAGAAAATTTATTTAAAGAAATAATGGGCCAAATTTTTCCAAATTTAGGAAAGGAAATGGGCATTCAGATTCAAGAATACCACTTGACCCTAAAAAAAATTCCACACTGAAACATACTATAATTAAATTGTCAAAATTCAAGTACAAAGGATTTTGAAAACAGCAAGATAAATACAACTCATCATGTAAAAGGAAATCCCCATAAAACTATCAGTGGATTTCTCAGCAGAAATTTTGCAGGCCAGAAAGAAGCAGGATGATATATTCAAAGTGCCAAAATTAAAATACCTCCCATCCAGGAATATCATACTTGGCAAAAATGTCTTAAAAGTGAAGGAGAGATGAAGACATTCCCAGACAAGCAAAAGCTAAGGGAGTTCACCACCAGATCTGCCTTACAAGAAATGCTAAAGAGAGTCCTTCAAGTTGGAATAAAAATATGCTAAATAGTAACATGAAAGATATGAATGTATAAAGCTCATGTAAATATATAGGCAAATAGAGAATACTGTAATACTGTAACAGTGATGCATAAATCACTTTTAACTCTGGCATAGAAGTTAAAAGAATAAAAAATAATTATCTATAAACATATGTTAATGAATACATAATATAAAAAGATGTAATAAATGTAACATAAAGTATTGGAGGAGGAGAAAAATAAGTGTAGCTTTTGTATGCAACTGAAACTAAATTGTTACCAACTTAAAATAGATTATAACTGTTATAAGTATAAGATGATTTATGTAAGCCCCATGGTAACCACAAAGAAAATACCTATAAGAAATATACAAAAGAGGGGCGCCTGGGTGGCTCAGTGGGTTAAAGCCTCTGCCTTCGGCTCAGGTCATGATACCAGCATCCTGGGATGGAGCCCCTCATGGGGCTCTCTGCTCAGCAGGGAGCCTGCTTCTCTCCCTCTCTCTCTGCCTGCCTCTCTGTCTACTTATGATCGCTCCCTGTCAGATAAATAAATAAAATCTAAAAAAAAAGAAATATACAAAAGAAAAAGAGGAAGAAATCAAAGCATGTCACTACAAAAAAAATCAATGAAATATAAAGGAATACAGCAAGAAAGGAAAAGACAAAGGAACTACAAGACTAATAGAAAACACTTAACAAAATGACAATAGTAAATAATAATAGTAAATAGTAAATGCTTTCCAATCAATAATTCATTTAAATATAAATGGATTAAACTTTCCAACCAAAAGACATGGATTGGCTGAATGAATAAAAATCAAGATATATTCCATTTTGTTCCACAAATGTGGCAACCAAAAGAAAGCATGCTGCACTTATATCAAACAAAAATAGACACTAAGCCCAAAACTGTCACGAGATAAAGAAAGACCTAATATAATGATAAAAAGGTCAGTTCACCAGAAAGATATAACAATTATAAATATACATGCACTCAACATCAGAATACCTAAGTATATGAAGCAAACAGTAACAGAACTGAAGGGAGAAATAGATAGTAACACAATAATAGTAGGAGATATCAATATCCCACTTTCAATAATGGATAGAACATACAGACAGAAGGTCAATAAGGAAACAGAGCACTTGAACAATACTAAAGACCAAACAGGCTTTATAAACACATATAAAGAACATTCTGCCTGACAGTACAACACATACTCTCAAGCACAATGGAACATTTTTCTAGGATAAATTACATGTGAGATCAAAAAACAAGTCTTAGCAAATTTGAGAAGATTGAAATCATACTAACTATCTTTTCAAACTATAATGTAATGAAAACTATAAATCAAGAGCAGAAAGAAAACTGGAAAATTCACATATATATCAAAATTAAACAACACACTCTTGAACAATGAATGGGTCAAAGAAGAAACAAAAGCAAAGTTAGAAACTATCTTGAGATAAATGAAAATGAAAATGCAACATACTAAGAATTACGAATGCAGCAAAAGCAATAATATAGCAGTAAGTTTATAGCCATACATGTCTACAATAAAAGAAGAAAACTCTCAACCTAACTCTACACCTCAGGGAAATAGAAAAAGAAGAACTAAGCCTAAAATTGATGGAAGGAAATAACAAAAGAGCAGAAATAAAAGAAATAGAGAATAGAAAAACAATGGGAAAATTAATGAAACTGAGTTGGTTTTTTAAAAAGGATAAACAAAATTGACAGATTAAGAAAAACAAAATTTCAGGGCACCTGGGTGGCTCAATGAGTTAAAGCCTCTGCCTTTGGCTCAGGTCATGATCCCAGGGTCCTGGGATTGAGTCCCACATCAGGCGCTATGCTCAGCGGGGAGCCTGCTTCCCTTCCTCTCTCTCTGCCTGCCTCTCTGCCTACTCGTGATCTTTGTGTCAAATAAATAAGTAAAATCTTAAAAAAATAAAATCTCAAAATCATAAATGAAAAAAGAGACATTATAGCTGATGCCACAGAAATAAAAAAGCATTAAAAGAGACTACTATGAATAGTTATATGTCAACAAATTGATCAAACTAAAAGAAATGCATAAATGCCTAGAAATATGTAACTATGAAAACTTAATGATGAAGTAGAAAATTCGAACATTTCTAAAACTAGTAAGGAGATTGGATCAGTAATCAAATATCTCCCAACAAAGAAAAGCCCAGGACCAGATGGCTTCACTAGTGAATTTTAGCAACATTTAAAGAAGAATTAATGCCAGTCTTTCTCAAACTCTTCCAGAAAACCAAAGAGAATGGAATATTTCCAAACTCATTTTATGGGGGTGGTATTACTCTGTTATCAAAGCCAGAAAAAAAACCACAGAATGCTACAGTACATTGTTGCTTGTGAATTTGAATACACAAAATTTTCAATAAAATACCAGGAAACAGAATTCAACATCATATTTAAAAGGATAATACAGTTGGACCAAGTGGGATTTATCTCTGTGATGGCAAACAAAGGTTTAACACACAAGAATAACACTTTTAAATTTTTTAAAAAATTCACAATTTCCTTCTGCCTCAACATCCCCACAGACAGGCTTAAGCACCCTGTCCAGGTGACCAGGTGCATCAGTGTAATAAGGCTGGTCTCTAGATTATGTTCCTTCTTTCCCTTTCCTGACTATGACTTACTGACATTCAAACACACTAATAAAATCACCTTATGTCTTTTGCTTGTGTATTCCATTCAGACTCCCAATAAAGACATTTGCCCATTGCTACTTGCTCTTTCTCTTAGTTCCTATTCCAAGTGAGAGTATATCAAACTAAAAGAACTTCTGCACTGAAAAGGAAATAGAGTGAAAAGACAACCTAGGGAATGAGAGAAAATATTTATAAATCATATATTTGATAAGGGGTTAATATCCAAAATATATAAGGAACTTCTACATCTCAACAGCACAGAAGCAACCTGCTCAAAAAATGGGCAAACAGGTGTCAGATGATAAGTCATTGTAGTTTTTATTTGAATTTCCTTGATGAAGAGTGGGGTTGAGCATCAGTTGAGTGTCTGTTGGCTATCTGGATATCTTCTTCAGAGAAATGTCTGTGCATTTCTTCTGCCTACAATGATATATCACTCACACCTGTCAGAGTAGCTAAAATAAAAAAAAACACAAGAAACAAGTGTTGGTGAGGATGTGGATAAAAAGGAACCCTCTTGCATTGTTTGTAAGAATGCAAACTGGTTCAGCCATTCTGAAAAACAGTGTGGAGGTGCCTCAAAAAGTTAAAAATAGAAGTACTCTATGATCCTACACTCATACTACTGGGTATTTGCCCCTGAAGCACAAAAACACTAATTCAAAGGGATAAGTGCATCCATGTGTTTAAAGTAGCATTATCTTCAATACCCAAATTATGGAAGCATCTCAAGTGTCCATCAATAGATGAATGGATAAAGAAGATGTGGCACATATACATGATGGGATATTATGCAGCCATAAAAAATGAAATCTTGCCATTTGCAATGTCATGGGGGTATCTAGAGAGTATAATGATAAAGAAAATAAGTCAGAGAAAGACAATTACCATATGATTTCCTTATATGTGAAATTTAGGAAACAAAACAAATGAGCAAAGTGCAAAAAAGAAGAAAGACAGGCAAACTAAGAAACCGACTCTTTACTATAGAGAACAAACTGATGGTTACCAGAGGGGAGATGGGTAAGGGGGATTGGTAAAATAGAATAGGGGATTAAGGAGTACACTTGTGATTAGCATGGGTGATGGATGCAATTGTTGAATCACTGTATTGTATACCTGAAGCTAATATTAACGCTATATGTCGACTACACTGGAGTTCAAAGTGAAACAAACAAACAAACAAAAAGTAAAAAATGGACAATTTTCAATATATATTTCTCCAAAGAAGAGATACTAATGGCCATTAGATGTGAAAAGATTCTCAACATCACTAATCATCAGAGAAATGTAAATGAAAAGCACAATGATATATCACTTTTCACCTTTAGAATGGCCATTATTAAAAAAAAAAGAAAATCACAATCATTAATGAAGATGTGGAGAAATTGGAACTTTTGTGCATTGTTGGTGGGGATGTAAAATACTGCAGTTGCTATGGAAAACACTTTGGATGTTCCTCAAAACATTAAAAACACACTACTATGTTATCCAGAAATCCTTCCAGCTATTCAAAAAAACTAAAGTCATGATCATGAGGAGATACTTGCACTACCATTCCACTGCAGCAATATTTACAATAGCCAGGATGTGGAAACAATTTAAGTGTCCACTGATGGATAAATAAACAAAGGAAAAATGTATATACATATGATGGAATATTATTCAGCCTTAAAAAGGAAGGAAATTCTGTCATATGATACAGCCTGGATGAACTTTGAGGACATTCTGCTGAGTGAAATAAGCCAGTCACATTAGGACAAATATTTCAAGATTTTATTTTTATGAAATATCTAAAGTAGTGATACTCACCAAAGTAGAAAGTGAAATGATGGTTGCAATCAACTGGGAGGAGGAAACGAGGAGCTTATGTTAATGGGTAAAAAGTTGCAGTCATGCAAGATAAAAAATTCTAGAGATATGGTGTACAACATTGTGCTTACGTTTAGTAATAACTGTACTGTACACTTGAAAATTTAAGAGAATGTATCTCATGTCATGTTTCTATTTATAGTAATAATAATAAGAAGAAGATTAAGAATAATAATAAGAAGAAGCAGAAGAAGAAGAAGAGAAGCATGGATTCCTGAGAATGAACATTATTTCTTTTTGAATTTTCAAATAGAATGTTTCTGCCATGTAAATTTCTTGAAAAAGCAAGAAAAAATTTAAAAAGAGCATTTTTTTAAAAAAAGAGAGCCTTCTTCCCTCCATTTCTTCTCCTCTCTTTCTACCAGAACCTTTAATATCTACAACTACAGAGTATAGAGCAAACATCAGATTTTTCTCTTTTGTGCAGGAACAGAAATCCCTGTAGTGCATACTATTTAAAATATGCTATTTAAAATTTCCGTATTTTTTTCAATTTTGAAAATCAAAGTCACTTGATTATGGCAATGTCACACATCACCATTTAATATTGCACACACGACAAGCTTGACATTTCAAAATGAAATTGTTTGAATCATTTAGCAGTGAGAAAAGCATATAAATAATTTCTGAGTGACTAGAATATGTATTTTAGGCCATTTCACTATAAAACAGTGACACATTTTTTTAAAAACTTCCTAAAATAAAATAGTCTAAGAACAATCATGAAAACTTTTACCTTCACAGATCTTTCTGTGAGATACAAAAGCCTTAACTAGTTGTCTTTTTAGCCTTAATTATAGCATTCATGGTGACACTTCATTTTCTGACATGACATACATTTAAAGGTGTTTTTACATTATTGTCTTTTACAACCAGGCAAGTTATTTAAGAAACAGCTGTGATAACAAATGTCTTGAAATTAAGGATTGACAATGGAATTTAAGGGAAATGAGAGTGGTAAAGCAATATTTGCACTGTTAGATATTGATCTTCACTTATGCAACTTTTAAGATATTAGAATGTATGCTATATCCATTATTCATATTGTTGAGATATGATCTGTATAATAACAATATGTGTGTGTTTTATGTCACTAGGATATTTATTTGTTCAATAACACTTTACTATAGGCCTAATGTGTACAAAGCACAGTATTAGAGAAACGGAGATAAAATATAAATTCAAGATCCTCAAGTTACTTGGTTTAAAGGCATTATAGTTCATATATAAGCTAATCGTTTCAGGTGACAATTGATAATGAAGTCTACAACAGGCTTGTGACACTAACATCTAAATAAAAACAGGTATAATAAAAATGAATGGAATACATTTCCAGCAAAATGCATGAAGCAACCAAGTATTATGCTAAGTGAAATAAGTCAGTCAGAGAAAGACAAATACCATATGATTTTACTCATATGTGGAATTTAAGAATCAAAACAAATGAGCAAAGGGAAAACAAAAAGAAGAGAGAGTGAGGCAAACCAAGAAACAGACTCTTAACTACAGAGAACAAACTGATGGTTACCAGAGGGAGGGATGAAATAGATGATGGAGATTAAGGAGTACACTTGTGATGAGCACCAGGTGCTGTAGGGAAGTGTTGATTCACTATATTGCACATCTGAAACTAATATTACACTGTATATTAACTAACTTGAATTTAAATAAAATTCTTTAAAAAAAAGACCTCAACGTGAGGTAGGAATCTATCAAAATCCTAGGGGAGAACATAGGTAGTAACCTCTTTGACATTGGACACAACAATTTCTTTCAAGACATGTCTCCAAAGGCAAAAGAAACGAAAACAAAAATGGACTTTTGGGACTTCATCAAGATAAAAAGCTTCTGCAGAGCAAGGGAAACAGTCAACAAAACAAAGAGGCAACCCAAGGAATGGCAAAAGATATTCGCAAATGACACTACAGACAAAGGGCTGATATCCAACATCTATAAAGAACTCCTCAAACTCAACACCCAAAAAACAGGTAATTATGTCAAAACATAGGCAGAAGACATGAACAGAAACTTCTCCAATGAAGACATACAAGTGGCTAACAGACACATGAAAAAATGTTCACCATCATTAGCCATCAGGTAAATTCAAATCAAAACCACATTGAGATACCACCTTACACCAGTTAGAATGTCCAAAATTATCAGGACAGGAAACAAGTGTTGGAGAGGATGTGGAGGAAGGGGAACCTTCTTACACTGTTGGTGGGAATGCAAGTTGGTGAATCCATTTTGGAAAATTGTGGAGATTCCTTTAGAAATTAAAAATAGAGCTTCCCTATGGCCCTGCAAATGCACTATTGGGTATTTACACCAAAGATACAGATGTAGTGAAAATAGGGGCCATATGTACCTCAAAATTCATAGCAGCAATGGCCCCAGTCGCCAAAATGTAGGAAGAGCCAAGATGCCCTTCAACAGACGAATGGATAAAGAAGATATGGTCCATATATACAATGGAGTATTATGCCTTGATCAGAAAGGATGAATACCCAACTTT
Source organism: Taxidea taxus jeffersonii (assembly GCA_003697995.1). NCBI lineage: Eukaryota > Metazoa > Chordata > Mammalia > Carnivora > Mustelidae > Taxidea > Taxidea taxus. The sequence goes on from ML095641.1 coordinate 57,313, forward strand.
TGTATCCACGTGGATGGGAATAGAAGAGATTATGCTGAGTAAAATAAATGAAGCAGACAGAGTCAAGTATCTGGTTTCACTTACTTGTGGAGCATAAGGAATAGCACGGAGGGCATTAGGAGAAGGAAAGGAAAAGTGAATTGGGGGAAATTGGAGAGGGAGATGAAGCATGAGAGACTGTGGTCTCTGAGAAACAAAAAGGTTTTGGAAGGGAGTGGGGTGGGGGGATGGGTGAGCCTGGTGGTTGGTATTAAGGAGGGCATGTATTTATGGAGCACTGGGTGTGGTGCATAAACAGTGAATCCTGGGACACTGAAAACATTTTTAAAAAAGTAAAAATAGGTATAATGGAACAATTTTATAATTGTTCTTTGGAATTAACAGAAATTTATTCAACAAACATTTATGGTGCTTAAGGTTCTAGAAAGGAGGAATGAATATATGATGCATTGTCTCTACCTATAGGTAGAGACTGCATAATGTAGTGGAGGGGATGAAATTTCAATTGAGCTATGAAAATTGCCTTTTTGATAAAAGGAGAAGGGAGAAATGGGATTGCATACTGGAATCATGACAAGAAGTGGTAAGGCCTGAAAAGAAACGGCTTACTATGGCTAAAGCATAGGATGTGTATTAGGATTTAGATGACGTAGGAAGTTCATTTAAAGTCAGAGGGTGGTAGATCCTAAATATCATTGATGGGAAGTTTGAATTTCATTTTGTGGGCAATGTGATGATGGATGGGTAAGATAGAAAGAGAAGTGAAGGTTTTTGAATAGTTTCTAAAAATGCTATTTCTAATCCCCTTTTGGTCACTTCAAAGTAATAGTGTCTTATGGACTAATTTTTTTGAATGAGATCCAACAAAAGTTTTATATAACAAATGCTTCTTTGATGTCTTTGCATTTTTTACCAATATTCCATACCTCCACTACAATATTCATTTTATTTTGTTTTGTGTTATGCTTAGTTTTTTAAATGCATGCATCTCCTCATGCTAAATTAAAGATTCTCTGAAGGCAAAAACTGTGTCTATATATTTATTTTTCATTTATCTAGAACATGTATTTATTAACAGTACCCACCTCTCTGGATTACTGTAAAGATTAAACAAAAGAAAACTTATAAGTGTCTAAAGGTATTGTGCTTAAATTTTGAACTCAGTAACTCAACTGCATGCGTTTAATAACCAGTTCTGTCACTTAACAGCTGTGAAATATTGAAAAAAGTTATTTACTATTTTTTTAATAAACCATTTTACTGAAATAGAATTCATATCATATAATTCATTCAGTTTAAGTTTACAATTAAATTATTTTTAGTGTATTCATATATATGTGTAACAATCAACACAGTCAATTTCAGAACATTTTCCCTGCCACAAAAGGAAACTCTTATATCCTTTAGCTATTATCCCACCATCCCCCCCACTCTCCACCCCCAACCCCCAGCTCTAGCCCTAAGCAACCACTAATCCACTTTCTGTCTCTGTAGTTTTCCCTGTCTAGACATTTCATATGAATGGAATCATATAATATGTGGTCTTTTGTGACTGACTTCTTTTATTAGTGTAATGTTTTTGAGAGTCATCTGTGTTTTAGCATGAGTTATAGCTTCATTCCTTCTTATGCAAAATGATATTACATTGTATAGATATATCAAATTTTGTTTTTCCATTTGTAAGCTGATGAAAATTTTTTGTTGTTTCCATTTTTTGGCTATTATGATTAATATTGCTATAAGCATTTGTATATGTTTCTGTTTGGGTGTATGTATGCTTTCATTCCTCTTGGGTATACAAATGACTAGGAGTGGAATTGCTCAGTCATATAGTAACTCTATATTTAATCATTTGAGGAATTACCAGACTGTCTTCCAAAATGACTGTACCATTTTACATGGTTCACCAAAATTGCATGAAGATTTTAATTTTTCTATATCCTTGCTAACACTTGTTATTATCTGACATTTTATCTAGCCATCCCATTTGATTGAAGTGGCATTTTATTATGGTTTTGATTTGCATTTCCATGATGAATAATGTTATCATTTATACATCTTCCTTGTACAGATGTCTATTCAAGACATTTCCCCATTTTCTTTTTTTTTTTAATTTTTTAACTTTTTAATAAACATATAATGTATTACTAGCCCCAGGGGTACAGGTCTGTGAATCGCCAGATTTTACACATTTCAAAGCACTAACCATAGCACATACCCACCCCAATGTCCATAAACCCACCACACTCTCCCAACTCCCCTCTCCGCAGCCATCCTCAGTTTGTTTTGTGAGATTAAGAGTCTCTTATGGTTTGTCTCCCTCCCAATCCCCTCTTGCTTTGTTTATTCTTTTCCTACCCCCCAAAACCTCCACCTTGCATCTCCACTTCCTCATATTAGGGAGATCATATGATAGTTGTCATTCTCTGAATGACTTATTTCGCTGAGCATAATACCCTCTAGTTTCATCCACGTCATTGCAAATGGCAAGATTTCATTTCTTTGATGGCTGCAGAGTATTCCACTTCATATATATATATATACACATATATATACATATACATATATATATATATATACATATATATACCACTTCTTTTTTTTAATGATTTTATTTATTTATTTGAGAGACAGAGAGAGCATGAGAGGAGAGAGGTCAGCAGGAGAAGCAGACTCCCTGCCGAGCAGGGAGCCCGATGTGGGACTCGATCCCGGGACTCCAGGATCATGACCTGAGCCGAAGGCAGTCGCTTAACCAACTGAGCCACCCAGGCGCCCTATACCACTTCTTCTTTATCCATTCATCTGTTGATGGACATCGAGGTTCTTTCCATAGTTTAGCTATTGTGGACATTGCTGCTATAAACATTCGGGTGCATGTGCCCCTTTGGATCACTACGTTTATATCGTTAGGGTAAATACCCAGTAGTGCGATTGCTGGGTAGTAAGGTAGCTCTATTTTCAAATTTTGAGGAACCTCCATGCTGTTTTCCAGAGTGGTTGCACCAGCTTGCATTCCCACCAACAGTGTAGGAGAGTTCCCCTTTCTCCACATCCTCGCCAGCATCTGTCATGTCCTGACTTGTTCATTTTAGTCATTCTGACTGGTGTGATGTGGTACCTCATTGTGGTTTTGATTTGTACTTCCCTGATGCCGAGTGATGTGGGGCACTTGTTCATGTGTCTGTTGGCCATCTGGATGTCTTCTTTGCAGAAATGTCTGTTCATGTCCTCTGCCCATTTCTTGATTGGATTGTTTATTCTTTGGGTGTTGAGTTTGCTAAGCTCTTTATAGATTTTGGATACTAGCCCTTTATCTGATATGTCATTAGCAAATATCTTCTCCCATTCTGTCAGTTGTCTTTGGTTTTGTTGACTGTTTCCTTTGCTGTACAAAAGCTTTTGAGCTTGAGGAAGTCCCAATAGTTCATTTTTGCCCTTGCTTCCCTTGCCT